>SJYT01071242.1:138141-154725 GCA_006410635.1 Cephalophus harveyi | reverse complement strand
AAAAAAAAAAAAAATAAAATAAACAATTCCAGAAAGTTTCAAAGCATAAAACTTGAATTTACCATTTGCAGGTGACTATTTATGTAGTGGAGGAAGAATCTGCCTGTAATGCAGGAGACCCATGTTTGATCTCTGGGTTGGGAAGAGTCCCTGGAGAAGGACATGGCAGCCACTCTTGTATTCTTGCCTGGGGAATTCCATGGACCGAGGAGCCTGGAGGACTACAGTCCATCAGGTCACAAAGAGTCTGACACAGCTGAGAACAAGCACACACATTTGCATAGCATTTGCATTATTAAGTATTAAAGCATATAGAGATGATCTAAAGTGTATGGGAGGATACGCATAGGTTATATGAAAAAGCACACTGTTTTATATAAAGGTCTTGGGTATCATCAGATTTTGGCATCCAAACAGAATCTGGAACCAATCCCCCACTGATACTGAGTATTACTTAAGAAACATCAAGTAAGGTTCAAATATAAATAAATGTTTATTTTTAAAAGTGAACAAACAGGGACTTGCTGGAACCACAGGAAATTACAGATAATTTGACATTTTGTGTCATTTTTCATAGTTTTCTTGCCCTTCACAGTAAGGGTTCTCTTTTAATTCTTGTGGCAGCCCTGTGAGGCTGGCAGGGCACGGACGACTGCAGCGATGCTACCTGCGAGCAGAGAGTGGGCGAGAGCTGAAGTCGTCACTGAGACGAGTCAGAAAGCACAGGGAGATCAGTGTTGTACCCTCATCACTGAAGATTCTCTGTTTGAATCATTTGCTTGAAATCTAATGTTATTTTTCTAAGCAGTTTCTTGCTTTTGTATTGTGAAACTGCGACATAGTAAGAAAGAAATATTTGGTCTTTGTCCCCAGCTCCTGACTCGGAGCCCCTAAGTCCCTTGGAGTTTCCCAGGTGACAGGAGAATCTTTTGCTCTAATGAGGTGACAGTCTCCTGAACAGCTCTGGGTGGGGGTTAGACATCTGGATGCAAGCAGTCCTGAGAGCAATATTTGGTGGTGGTGATATCGTGGCTCAGTTGTGTCTGACTCTTGCAACCTCGTGGACCGTAGCCTGCCAGGCTCTTCTGTCCATAGGATTTCTCAAGCAAGAATACTGGAGTGGGTTGCCATTTCTCCTTCTCCAGAGAACAGCACTTAACCTCCCTGAATCTGAGTGTCCTCACCTCTAAATAGAACCATGGTCACCTCTCTTTGGTGGCTAAAGATTTAAACAAGTTGGTGTACGGAAAAAAGTTAGCAATGTCTGGCTCACTATAAATGACCAATTAATGCTAATTATTGACTTGAAATACATAAAATAATACTGTGAACAAATAATAAATTCATAGCCTAATGAAAGGCAGTAGGAATAGCATTACTAAAATTGCAATCACTGCAAGGGCAGAATAGAAATAATGTTCTTTAAAGAGAGTGTGATCATGCATTTCCCACCTGGCATACGTCACATAAAGGCACGCCATAGTTCCTCAAGCAGTTAAATAACGACTCTTCTGTACCATTTTCATAGTTCTTTATTCTGACATTGTAGGATTATCACATTAACATGAACATGCTTACGTATGTAATTATGCATGTGCTATAATTATGTTTATACCATAATTAGGGCTTCCCCGGTGGCTCAGATAGTAAAGAATCTGTCTGCTATGCAGGAGACCTGGGTTGAAGATCCCCTGGAGGAGGGATGGCAACCCACTCCAGTACTCTTGCCTGGAGAATTCCATGGAAGAGAAGCCTGGCAGGCTGCAGTCCATGGGGTCGCAAATAATCAGGCACAACCGAGTGACTGATACACACACCATACCGTAATTATGTGTCCCTTGAAACTCTGGAAGGAAGAGTTGGCGTTGTGTCCATTTTCGGATTCCCAAAATTTGGAAAGTTTCTAATATCTAGTAGGTACTAACAGTTCTTAATAAACTGGGGCTTCCTCGGTGGTCCAGTGGCTGACTTCAAGCTCCCAAGGCAGCGGGCCAAGGTTTGATACCTGGTTCAGTTCAGTTCAGTCGCTCAGTCGTGTCCGACTCTTTGCGACCCCATGAATCGCAGCACGCCAGGCCTCCCTGTTCATCACCATCTCTCGGAGTTCACTCAGACTCACATCTCTTCCTGACCTGCATACAGATTTCTCAAGAGGCAGGTTAGGTGGTCTGGTATTCCCATCTCTTTCAGAATTTTCCACAGTTTATTGTGATCCACACAGTCAAAGGCTTTGGCATAGTCGATAAAGCAGAAGTAGATGTTTTTCTGGAATTCTCTTGCTTTTTCCATGATCCAGCGGATGTTGGCAATTTGATCTCTGGTTCCTCTGCCTTTTCTAAAGCCAGCTTGAACATCATATCTCACAAGCTGTGACTAAAAGATCATGTATGACACAACTAAGAACTCGTGCAGCCAAATAAATAAAAATTAAAATTAAAAAATATTAATAAATGGTTTAATTAATGTATGGTAGGCTTTCTTATAATCTCTCATTTGTATTAGATACAGGCAAAGCTCTGAGAGGATGAGCCAGTATTCAACTTCTGTTAAATGCAAAATGAATCTAACATTGATGTTAGGTGAGCCATTTCCTGGCTTCCAAGGTGGCCTAAGTGTTAAAGAATCTGCTTGCCAATGCAGGAGATGCAGGAGACACAAGTTTGATCCCTGGGTCAGGAAGATCCAATAGCAGAGGAAATGGCAGCTTACTTCAGTGTTCTTGCCTGGAAAATCCCCAGGGACAGAGGAGCCTGGCGGGCTACAGTTCATAGTATCTGAAAGAGTCAGCCACAACTGGGCACGTAGGCACTCAGCACACTGAGCCGTTTCCATTCTTACAGAACTGTTTTGTAAGTGACCACTAATAGAAAACCAGGGAAATATAGCACTTATTTTATTTTAAATATTTTGTCGCAGTGAGATGGAGTGTGGCTCTATCGACCAGTGAAACCTGACCAGGGGATACTTCACACCAATTATCTCCAGGGCTTCTCTGTTTCTGGGATGCAGACTCACGTTATTCCATATGGCACAAGTTCAAATGTGAAGCTAATATAGCTTGACATTTCATCTTACCGCTTGGCTTGGAGTTGGCAAAATGTCCAACTTTTCTGACAAAATGTTCACTTACTGAAAGCAAGATTCTGGGTCTTTATTCTTATTGAAAATTGATTAATTCATTTATTGCACTTGTGCCCAGAATACAGCTTATTTTTAGAATAGCTCATGAATGAATAATTTGAACATATGCTTACATTTTAATCCTTGACTATTGATTTACTTTTCATGGAAGCAGGTGCAATTTATGCTGCACGTTCGAGCGATGTAATAAAGCCAAGAAGATGCTATAGAAAACAATTAGTCTTTTTACTGATCAAAATATACTCAACATCAATGTCTGTATTATCAAGAAGCCAATCTGAATTTTCACTTAGAGTTATAGACAGACCACTGCTAGAATTTAAATGTGCCATAGCCTAGTTTTCCCCCCATTAGCCAGAGCTGTAGATTGAATTCAGAGAGTTCATATAAAAGTTGAAAATTAGAAATATGTTATTAGTTGTACTTAGGTTCTTTAATACCACGATAAAAACATATATGTACATATAATAAGATATGTTAAATATATACATGACAAGGAGTTTTTATATTAATAGATGTGTTAACATTAATATTTGAAACAATTGCAATGGACACACACTTTTTTGTACCATGTCAGAAGTTTTGCATATATTCTGTTTATCTCCATAAAAAATACACAAGGAAGGTGTGCATTTTTTAATTTTGTAAATGAGATAACTGAGATTCAGAGAGATTACAAGATTTAATTCAGCCAGAAACAGAGATAGAATTCAAATACTGATTTGAATTCTTAGGCCAGTTGATGTGAATTCTTAAAGCTGTCTGTTTCATACTGCTGCTTTTGGTTTACTGCTTTTTGTTTTGTATTGGAGCATAGCTGATTGACAAAGTTGTGATGGTTTCAGGCTCACAGCAGAGCGACTCAACCACACATACACATGTGTCCATTCTCACCCAAAGTCCCCTCCCACCCAGGCCGCCGCATGACCACGAGCAGAGCCCCCTGGGAGCTCTGGAGGAGGTCCTTGCTGGTTACCCATTTTAAACATAAAACCCTGCTTTTTCTTCTTTCTTTGTTCTTTTTTCTGTACACTATAATTGGTAAATAATAAAGACATTGAAATCCATATACGCCACTTCATATATCTCCCCCACTTCTGAGCGTCTCCTTTTCCACTTTTAAACCAAATGAAGGAAAAGGAGGAATCAAAGAACACGGAGGAAGGGGAGAAGAAAGACCCCGTCTTTGCAGACGTGACTGAAATGTAATCGATTTCTCTGCTCGCGGGCGGCCCTCTCCCAGTGGTGTTCCCACCCAGGGGAGGCTGAAATGGATGCAGCAAGAGGAGCAGGAAGATGGGAGAAGCAGGGAGGGGAGAAGGAGAAGCACGAAGACAGAATTAAGTACAGCGTGGAGCAATGAGGAACTCAAAATTGCAAGCCATTTTCTTCCTGATTAATCTTTTGAGGTGTCTTTAAGAACTTTAATAAATTCTGTATTATATGCAGACAAAGTGAAGATTTCCTAGGGATGTACCCTTCACAGAAAAAAAAAAAAAGAAAGAAAGACACGTTTTTGGTTCAAGTAAAATTGGAATTCCTGACATTAAAAAAAAAAAAAAAAATCATGGATGTTTAGTTGACGTGTAGTCAGCAGTTGCTTCCAATTGTACACTGAGCCTAGCATTTTTTTTAAATGTATATATCATAAGCTTTATAGTTACAGAAAATATTATCCAGCAGCATCGAGGAGGGCTCGGTATGTCCACAGAACCAGTGTGGGTGCAGAGTGGTCTGGTCTCCTTTTTGCAAACATGCCAACTAGAAGCAAGCTGTTCTAGAGATGCAACTTGCCGAAGACAAGACTCAAGTTTTAATTCCTACTCTTAGTCTGTGGCCAGAACTTGGGTCTATCCCTAGTGCATTTTATTTATTTTTTAAATACTTATTTATTAGGCAGGGTCTGGTCTTAGTTGTGGTATGTGGGCTCAGTTGCCCAGCAGAGCGTGGGATCTTAGTGTGCCAGGGATGGAATCCACGTCCATGGCTTTGCAAGGTGGTTTCTTAACCACTGGACCACAAGGGAATTTCTGCCCCCAGTATATTTTAAAATAATTGTTCTCTAGCCCATGGATCCTCTGTTATGATGCTATCTGGAAGAATTTCAAGATGCTGATGCCTTCGTATTTGAAGAGCAAGATGTCTAGAAAGACTGAAAAGCGCAAGTAAAATGTGCGGGGTGGGGTGGTCAGGTGTCAGGGTAGCCCCAGGGGCCTGAGGCCACTGTTTCACTTACAATCAGATGAATCTGGATGCAGCTCAGAGCGGGTCCATCCAAAAGCTGATTTGGCAAGAAGAGAACAGCATGATTCTGTCTCAAGTATTTTAAAGTGTGAGGAATGAGAAATGAATTGGACGTGGCATAATAATTTTATTTAGGAAAGGTTGCTGAATGTCGAGGAAAGTCCGATCTTGTAAAGCGTTCCCTCTGCCATTCTCCAGCTGATGATATTCCTCATTAAAGCCATCAGTGTGATTATGTGCCTGTTCCTCTCTGAGATTCTAAATTTTGGTCTCTTGACCTCTGTAGAGAAGGATAGTTAGAAACTGCAGCTGCTAAAAAAAAGAAGAAATAAAAGGCAAACAATTTTTATTTAGCCGCTGACTTACAAGTGTCACCTTATTTTAGTTCTGAACGCTTATGAATATGTTTACTAACATCATTCAAACTCATTTAAAGATATTATTATTGAAAATTTAGGTGGTGATTAAAAAAAATAAAGCCAGCTAGAAATTTATGGAATCTACCCGGTGCCAATTTTCCTTGGCCTATCACTCTGTGTCTGCCTCTCTACAGCAAGCCTGCCTGGCAAACACTCCTGGCCAGGGGTAGGCGACGAGCTGGCCAGTGCCATGTGCAGTGAAAGCAATTTATTTAGTGATATCCCAGAAGGTTCTTCTCTAGGAACAGCTCTGAGTGTGTGTCAGGAGAAGAAAAGAAACCCAATTTAGTGCATACCACACTCCCTGAGGGCTTCCCTGGTGGCTCAGATGGCGAAGAATCTGCCTGCAAAGTGGGAGACCTGGGTTCAATCCCTGGGTTGGGAGGATTTGCCAGAGAAAGGAATGGCAACCCACTCCAGTGTTCTTGCCTGGAGAATTCCATGGACAGAGGGGCCTGGCGGGCTACCGTCCAAAGGGTTACGAAGAGTCGGAAATGACTGAGTGACCTTCACTTCTCTTCACCCACTCCTTGAAGCTTTCCAAAGACATTCACAGTGGAAATTTCACCCCCGTTTTTTTTTTTTTTCTTTCAATGCCATTCTCACTCAGTCTTATTTTAATGTATTGAGAGTATATTAGTAACCGTTCTCCAGAGAAACAACTCATAGGATGTGTGTGTGTGTGTGTGTGTGTTAGTTTCTCAGTCATGTCCAGCTCTGTGCAACCCCATAGACTGTAGCCCACCAGGCTCCTCTGTCCATGGAATTCTCCAGGCAAGAATACTAGAGTGGGCTGCCATTGCCATTTCCTTTTCCAGGGGCTCTTCCTGACCCAAGGGTCGAACTCAGGTCTCCTGAACTTCAGGCAGGTTCTTTACCTCCTGAGCCAGAAGGGAAGCCTGGCGAGAGACAGAGAGAGTGAGGTTTATTATAAGAATAGGCGCAAGCAGCTAGGAAGGTACAGGATTCCCATGATCTGCATTCTATAAATTGGAAACCCAAGAAAGCCAGTGGTATAAATTCCAGTCAAGCTGACACATAAAATTAACTATCACAGAAGCTTTAGAAGGAATTCTATCACACCTTGTTTCTAAGTTAATCTTAGATTTCTTCCAAGAAGCGTTAGTGACAAACAGACGTCTGAGGCGGGAATCAGTAAGAACAGAGAAAGCCCTTCCTTCAGTTTACATCGCAGATGGTTCAGTTCAGTTCAGTTCAGTTCAGTCGCTCAGTCGTGTCTGACTCTTTGCGACCCCATGAATCGCAGCACGCCAGGCCTCCCTGTCTATCACCATCTCCCGGAGTTCACTCAGACTCACGTCCATCGAGTCAGTGATGCCATCCAGCCATCTCATCCTCGGTCGTCCCCTTCTTCTCCTGCCCCCAATCCCTCCCAGCATCAGAGTCTTTTCCAATGAGTCAACTCTTTGCATGAGGTGGCCAAAGTATTGGAGTTTCAGCTTTAGCATCAGTCCTTCCAAAGAACACCCAGGACTGGTCTCCTTTAGAATGGACTGGTTGGATCTCCTTGCAGATGGTAGTTTTCAATTTTATTTTCTTCCAAAGCAAGATGAGGGCTGATGTTGTCCATGGAGGGGTGGGCAGGGTTATCACCCTCACCCAGGAAGACCAAGGGTCCAGAAGTACACAGGTTGTTGGGGTCCTTTCTTATTCCACGTGAGAATGCATATGGGAACTCTTTGAACGAGATTCTGTTAAAGTTCATTATGATGGTTTTAGAGTAAGTGAATGTCAACAAACAGAATTCTTAATGCTGTTAGGGATTATCAATTTAGTCACATCTCACGACCTAACCTAACACAAGTATGCCTTGAAACTGGAGTTGGGAATCACTGAATAGCTTCAATTTTTGTAAACTCATGATCCAATTACACCTTCATCATAGATACTGCCAAAGTGAATAGGAGTTAAGCACAGTGGAATCAGGGTCATGTTTCAGAACAGTGAAGAGTAGAATTAAATCTTTCCCAAATGCACAGCCCCTAGAGATAATACATGGATGTAGCTGGAAGGTCTGTAGAGCTGCTCTGTATTTGATTATAAGGTCTTCAAAGACATGCTACTGGCCAGCTTTATGAAGCCGGCAAGTTATTTAAACATTCTCAGCATCGGTGTTCTTTTCCTAAAGGGGAGGGCTTCTCCTATTTTTTTGTGGGATTTGTTAGCAATAAAAGAGATGATCTAGATAAAATCTTTAGTATAGTCCGTAGCATAGCTAGCTCTGTTTCTGGCCTAGCTCATTTTCCATCAAATATTTGTTCATAGACATGATGTCTATGGTATCATCAATGAGGCACCATTTGAAGAAATGACATGGGAATTCTGGAAGGGAGCGCTTATTACGTGGCAACGCTCGTGCAAGCTTGCTTTACACATCATCAGACCTAACCCTCATCATGACTCTCCCCAATAGATTTACTTTTTCTTGTTTTACTGTGAAGACACTGAGCCTTCTGAAATTCAAATAATTGATCAAGAATGTGACATAGATGGGATCTGAACCCAGATTCATGCAAGCTCAAAGTGTATGCTCCTATTGCAATACTAAGAAAATGAGGCAATTTCAGCCTGACCATTGTCGGGGAACTTCTGGCAATGCGCAGATGAGTCTTCCTAAGAAAAGGACTATTGTCATGTTTTATTCTGAACCACCTTGCTGAAAAAGAATAAAACACTCTCTGATGGGTAAAGTCGCAGAAGAAGATATGGATTGTGTTCTTGGTGAAAACATAGATTTAAAAAAATGCCTGTCTTTGAAAAGAAAAGACTGACAGAAATAAGCTCCTGATGTACCCAGAAACGGCAATAAGCCTGCGAGTCACAGTCTTAGTTGGTGGGAGAGCCCGGAGGCCCCCAACACACCGATGTTGACTTAACACAGTTCACTAAATCAACAGGGCCTATGAACTCGGGGTTCAGAGCACAGCACACACAGCAGAAGGGCGGCTTTCAAGTCCTTCTCCATCCCTCCTCCTAGAAAGGACCTTGATTAAGTGTGAGCAAAAGGGAGTACAATGCTAATGAAATGCAAACAGAGCAACTATTTTTATTCTGTTTGGGAGGAGGCAAGGTGGGGCAGACAAGCCCGAATCTCAAACCCAATCCCCCTCCCTCCCTACGGAAAGCTCAAGAAATGAAAAGATGGCTTTGTTGACAGGCCCGCCCCTCCCGGCCTTGGCAGTGGCCTGGTCCAGAAGGAAATGAGGGATGGTGTGCACACCCAGTGTAAACACTCTCATTCACGTGAGCTCCTAGGGCTAGGAGCTAATGTATTTCTAACTTCAAAATAGACTTAGTCACCATATTTCAAAGGGTCCCCATAGCTGTGCCTATAAAAACTTCATCTCGTTAGCTCTTCCCCTCTCTCATTACCTTCCTGTAGTATATTTTAGCTCCATCCATGATTTAGGGAATGTTTCTCATCAACACCACTTTCGGTCCAGCGGATTTTGTCAAGTGGATGGAGAATCACATTTATTCCATGAAAGTGATGGAAGGGGAGTGGATAGAGCCATAGATTTTTCTCCTCCTGACTCCATGTTCTGGGTATTACATAGTAATGAGATGCGGCTCAGTTTTGGTCAGATCACATAAAATATTTCACATTAAAGTTTCAAAATTAGGAATGCTTTCCATTTTTAACATCCTGAGCACAGCTTTTGTGGCTCGGCTCGCTTTGTAGCTTTGATTTCACATTTTGTATTTTTACTGTTGTGTGAGTATCCATTCTCCCTAAAAATAAAAAAATTTGAAAAAGGCCAAATAAAATGTCAAATGTGCTGACTTAGGGGCTAGAAGGCAATACTCCATCCCTTTGTATGCTGTGGAAAATTGCTGCTTTCCATAAGAAATTTAATTATTTTCTTTATAGTCATCCAGACAGATGAAACTAGATGGAATAAAGCTCATTCAGACAACTTTGCTATTGTGTTAATAATTTGATTAAAATTAACACAAGCAAGGACCTAGCTTTTAATTTACTGAGAGTGAGATTTAATTTTTCTGTTTGAGAGTTATCATTTTCAAGATCCAGGTCCAACATACCTTTGTGACATGAAGATTAAAGACATGGAAAACTGCCATCATTTTCTCCTTCGTTCTTAAAGGACCGCTATAACTCAGGAGACATTCACTCTCTATTCAAGTACAATGCTAATGGCTTATAGCTTCAGAGATTAAGAATGGTTAGGAAAAATATTACTCCCAGTGCTCCATTTGTGTGTCAAGGAAGGAAGGAAAATAAATTTATTCTAAAGTAAGCAAACTTACTTTCATCTTTTCTCCTTAAGCCTTAGTCTTGTAACGTTTGCTTTAGACTAAGGAACACTTTGTCACCAAATTGCTTACATCTTAAAATATTATCTTCAGACTCACAGAAGACTGCAAGCTATAAAATGCTTATTTATTGCTATTACACTGTAGGATAAGAATTAATAGGAAACAACGTGATGAGGAAAGAGAGACAGAACTCAGGCTTGACCCTCTACTCTTTGCATCTTTACTCACAGCCCGATAATTTCGTCCAGGTTCACGGTTTCCAATGGCATCTATGTGATGACAGCCCTCAAATTAATATCTATAGCTGAGACCTTTCACTTGAACTTCAGACTCGTATATCCCACTGCTCCTTGACATCACCACTGGGGTAACAAACAGGCATATCAAATTTACATGTTGAAATTGGTTTCACCCCTTCAACTTGTTTTTTTTTCTGCAGTCTTTTCCATCTTAGTAAATGGGAACTCTAGCTCTTCAATAACTCAGAGTAAAAAATCTTGGCTTCCTTGCATCTTTCACTTCCCTCACTTTCCACTTTTAATTTAGCAGCAAATGCTACGGGCTACACTTTAAAGGCAAATTCAAAAATACATCAACATCTGGTCACCTCCACTGTGACCACCTTGGCCCAAACCGCCGTCATCTTTTGCGTGCATTGCTACAGACCATCTTACCTGGGCGCTCTGCTTTCAACCTTGGTCTTTTCTCAAAAAAGAGCCGGTATACTTCTCCTAAAGCATGGTTAATGAGGTTATGGCTCTGCTCAAAGCGTTCCCCTGGCTTCCCAATTGTCTAGAGAAAACATGCAAGTCCTTTTAATTTCTACAAGGCCCTGCATCATCCAATTTCTTCTGCCTCTCTCCTTTTCAACCGCACCGGCCACTTTATGATCTCTTGCACATGCTGAATACAACTTAATAAACTAGCTTTTAGCACTTCATCTACCTGGTTAGTAAGCGTTATTTTGAGTGAATGAAGGAAAAACCAAAGAGAAATCAGGAAAGCTTTTAGAATATTTCACTTGTTCTTAGTTCTCAATATCTTTTCAGTTGTTATTCTTTAATTTGGGCGTTTCTGATATCATAGTGGACAGATTGAATTTTATGGTAGTTTCAATCAATATTTACTCAGTGATTGCTGTGTACAAGGGATGATATGTATTGGCCCTCAGATATACAAAGTTTCAGCCTGTGTGCTCACTTGACCTAGGAACTAGAATCTTATATCTGCGTTCTATTTGTACCCTATTCATATATGATACATGAGAGAATTGCCTGCTGTGTATCTGATTATGCACCTAGGACCAACTTATTTTAAACAGAAATGAATACTAGAATCTAATGGCTGTTGGCAGTACCAAAATTTGTTTTGTTTATTCCCTGGTTTGACTTAGTTACCAACATTGAAAACTGGGGGATTGAAGTGGAAGAGAGTTGTACAAAAATGTATATTTCCATTTTCTCTCGAAAATCAGCAAACCTGGCAGTCTTGAGCCTCTGTGCAGCATTCAGCTGTAAACGAATAGCAGTTGCTCACCTTCAGTGAAGGTTCTTGGCTCCAAATTGTCAAAGGGGTTCACAGCCCAAGGGGGAAGAAAAACATGATGCAATAGTGATTTTTCTTTTGCATAGCCATTTGTATTTTATAAAACTTTCACATATTGTGTTTCATGGTATCCTAAAGACTGAATATCCTAAAGAGTGAATATTGTTATCTCCAGTTTTACAGCTAAAAGAGCTGAGTCTGAAAGAGTTTAATGAC
Source organism: Cephalophus harveyi (assembly GCA_006410635.1). NCBI lineage: Eukaryota > Metazoa > Chordata > Mammalia > Artiodactyla > Bovidae > Cephalophus > Cephalophus harveyi. The sequence continues at coordinate 142,861 of SJYT01071242.1, read as the reverse complement.
TTGCCTTAATGACTCAGCTTATAAGGAACTGTCCCCATCATCCCCTTCTTCATCATCGTGATGATTTACATAATTGATTGCTTACTATGAGCCAAACACTGTCTTAAGCATCTTTTCCATGTAGATGCATTCATCTTCCCAGCAATTCTGAGAAAGCCACCGACTTTCTTCTCATCTTCCAGTGAGGGGATGAATGACTGGTAACAGCAGTAACGTTCCCAGGCTTTCAAAACTGGTCGTGAGTGGGCCAGACACTGGGCCAGACACTGTGAATTCGGACAGTGATGGTCACATCCCAGTTCTAACCACTGGACCATAGTATCATGTTTAACAGAGCCAGTGGCTGCCTAGCTTCAAAGACACCGCACTCTTGACACAGACTGTGGAGGGCACAGTGACAGGCTGAGCCCAACGTGCGTGCTGGCCTCTCAGCAGTGTTTGACTTTGACTCTGTGACCCCGTGGACTGGAGCCCACCAGGCTCCTCTGTCTCTGGGATCTCCAAGCAAGAGCACTGGAGTGGGTTGCCATGCCCTTTTCCAGGGAATCTTCCCTGACCCAGAAATTGCACCCACATCTTTTATGTCTCCTGCATTGGCAAGTGGGTTCTTTACCATCTGAGCCACCAGGGAAGTCCTCGAAACAGATGTGGATTCCCATAAACTCAATCAGTCAGTCGTATACTCATTCTTGTCTGACTCTTTGTGACTTTATGGATTATAGCCCGCCAGGTTCCTCTGTCCGGGGATTTCCCATGCAAGAATACTGGTGTGGGTTGCCATTTCCTTCTCCAGGGGTCTTCCTGACCCAGGGATTGAACCTGTGTTTCTTGTATCTCGTGCACTGGAGGGCGAGTTCTTTACCAGCTGAGCCACCACAAACAGTGGAGAAAAGAGGCTCTTGGAGATAGTGGGAAGTATCTTAGTGTCTTTCTCCTTAGGCACTATGAATCTGCAAGGATTCATTCTGCCTGTGCCCTCTGCCTCCTGCCATGACTTGATCATGCAGTCTGCCTTAGGGATATTGTCCTGCAAATAAAAGGAAGCGTCTCTTCATGGACATTCAGTCACATAGAATGCATTTTTTTTTTACACCTCTGAATCCCTAATGCATATTGCTGTGCCAGGTACCCTGTAGAGTTCTGCTTACATAATGATTTCCACACTGGCTTGGAAATTGACTAACTTTCCCCAAACCTTCTCACATTTTAAAAATTTTTTTGATTTGACCAAATTGAATGCTGTTAAAATAGACACAAAAGAAAAAGTGGGTGTCATGGTCAAGGTAAAAATGAAATTGGTGTTAGTTGACTTCAGATTCTGGCACATGTAGGAAGAAAAAAATATACTCCCGGGTAAGACCTTCTTTCTTAGGATGGACGTGTCTGCTAACAGATGCATCCTTAATGACATCTCTCAGACCACAGTTTAGCTGCAGTGAGACCTTGTTTCCAGTAGCTTGCCTTGCTGTTATGAAGGAAGTTATCAGACTCTGAATGGAAGTCAGTATATCATTTTTACAAGCAAGATGAGCAATATAGTAGGGATTGATAGGAAATAATGCTTGATAGGAAATAATGCTTCTGACTTCCACCTCCCATATCCATTCAGTAAGGTTTTTTTTCTAAGGCGATCAAAAGGGCAGAGGTAAATTTTGATTGGCATAATTCCCCCTAAAACTCAACTGGAGGAATAAGTCTATTTTGGGCTCAATTCTTTTACATTGCTTAGGGAGTCAGGATCATTAACAATATTATAATTAAACCAATATTCAAACTGGGTCACCTTAATTTGTGTTAATTTATTTATTTTGGTTTATCTTTTCATGCTTTTACTCAAATCATGGTCAAGAAATGAGCCAAAATCTAGTCCCTATAACTTTTGTTCCTCCTTTATCTTCTCATCTCTGTTCATTTCAACGGGGAAATGAATAATCTCATGAGTATTCTGTGAGAACTTCTCCAAATTTTACATTTTCTCACTAATTCCATGTTATCTTGAATCTGCCTGCAATGCGGGATACCCTGGTTTGATCCCTGGGTTGAAAAGATCCCCTGGAGAAGGGAAAGGCTACCCACTCCAGTATTCTGGCCTGGAGAATTCCATGGACTGTATAATCCATGGGGTCACAAACAGTCAGACATGACTGAAAGACTTTCACCTTCAGTGATAAATAAAACATTAAGAAATCTTCCCCACAAAAAACACCAAAAATACATTGAATATATAATGTATATGAATGAAGATTTCCAAGTTTTCCCAGGCGTCTCCTGAATCCTCATTTCCACTCCTGGAAAACTCATACTGAGTGCCAACCACTGGATTACTATGATTATACTGACATTTTTGGTTGCTACTTTATTAGTTTCCTGGGGATATAGTCACAAAGTACCACAATTTGGATGACTTCAAACTAGAAATTAATTCTCTTACAGTTCTGAAGTCTGGAAGTCCAAAATCGGTTTCTCGCTCTCTCTCTCTCTCAAGAATCTAGGGACGAATCCTGCCTGGCTTCTTCCTAGCTTCTGGTGGAGCTTGATAACCCCTGATGTTTCCTGACTTACAGACTCCGAGTTCAGCCTTTAGGGTCTCAGGGCCTTCTTCCCTCTCCGTCTCTGTGCATGTCTCAGCGTCTCTTTCCCCTTTCTGAGACGACACCAGTCACTGGTTTTAGGGTCCACACTAAAAAGTGACTTCATCTTAACTAACGATATCAACAAAGACTATCCCAGGTAAGGTCACATTTTGAGGTTCTGAGCACCGTTACAGTAGGTAGAAGGAAAAGGGTATACTAAACTCAAGCCTGGAATGGAGTGTAGGTCAGTATACCTGTAGCGTGAAGTCTTATGCTGGTCAGACTAGGAGGTTCCCGTGTTTCTTGTTTGTTGTGGCTATTGTGTCAGAAGCTGAATTTCCTCGACTGTCCTTGTTTTTGTCTCTTCATTTTGAGTTTTTTTTTTTTTTTTTTAAGATATTTCTTAAATAGGATCTGATACTTGCAGTTCTTTGAGCTGTAGTCACTTGCTGTTATACAGCACTCCTATGGATATGGCATAAGAATGCTTTTAGGGAAGAAGAAGCCTTCTACATTCTTATGATTAGTTTTCAGACTTTCAGTGAACCTGAGTTGGGTAATTCCTTTCCTCCATACTGAAGGCTGGAGGAGTCTTCATCCAACTCCAGCAGCTGGATCTTTCCTACTCCCACTGGGAAAGGTTAGAGGGGCCTGGAGTTAAAACCCCCTTTGCCCCACCCCCACCCCACCCCACCCCCATGCCTGTTTGTTAGGCTTTAGTAAAATCCCAGGTCAGTTAAAGTCTGGTAAAATAAGTTCCCTTCAGGACAGTTCTAGTTGAGTAAAATAGAAAGCTCTGGGTATATTTCAAAATGGTTATTTCCCCCTCTTTCTTGATAGAAGAATGAGGGTTTTCTACACCATAAGGATCTGGTAGGATTTGCTAGAGATGAAACTCACAAGTGTGCCCTTTCCTGGTGCTATATCCCATTAGAGTTCTTAATTCTCTTCAGTAAACCACACCGAGCATCTAACAGCTTTTTAATTATAGTTTAAACTTTTCCCAAGAATATTGGCAGTGGCTGTGGGATCCTTCTGGTAAGCTGTGATTTTCTGTATCTTCCTCTCTGTCTCTCATTTTCAAAATATCAGTTTGCCCTGTGACCTCAATGGGTTTCAGAAGAGTGGTTGAATTTCAGTTTGCTTGCCTTTGATCTTTCTGTCAGGACAGGAGAATGATGTCTAAGGTCTACACGTTGGACTGGAAACCCCAGAGGTCTGGGACAGAGACTGTGTTAGTAGCAGTCTTTTCTGACTCCATGCCAGACTTCCTAATCACCATAATAAGCCAGCTGCATGCTATTATCGAGCGTCCCAGTTGTAGAACTTGAAGCTGGAGTTGGTTGTACAACTTGTTCAAGAGGTGAATGAAACTAGGCCTGGAAATCAAATCACCATGTGCAAATCGTAACAACCATGTTACACATGATCATCAAAAAGGTGTGTCTCTTGTCTCTACTTGAGAGAATCAGAGTAAGTCTCCTGGCTTCATAGGGATGGGAGCTGAATACGCAATGAAGTGTATGCACGGTGTAACCTGAGTGGATCAAACGTGCCATGAGGCACTTTAGCTACCGTTTTCCACACAGTCGTCCTCCGTGAGCCCTCACGGAGTGCATTCCATGAACACTCTGACCCTCTGGATCCATCACGCTTCCCAAGCCACAGCTGGGCTGGACAAAGAAAGCAGTCATAGCTGACAACTGGAAACCTCCTTGAAGATACTTAGAATCAGAGCAATTAAATCGGCACAATTGAATCCGCAGGTGTCTGTGTATAGAAGTGTCCTATGAGCTTATTCTGAAGAGCCACATTCTCTCCTGCTCTTTTCCTTACCATCTGGGCCCAGAACACAGGTCACAACAACTCATCTGGGTCTTAGATTTCACAAAGGAAATATCAGGCAATTTCTCAAGTTGCTTTTCAGTTTAAATGTCTAAGTATTAACCTAAAGCAAACAAGGAGATCCAACCAGTCTGTTCTGAAGGAGATCAGCCTTGGGATTTCTTTGGCAGGAATGATGCTAAAGCTGAAACTCCAGTACTTTGGCCACCTCATGCGAAGAGTTGACTCATTGGAAAAGACTCTGATGCTGGGAGGGATTGGGGGCAGGAGGAGAAGGGGACGACCGAGGATGAGATGGCTGG
>SJYT01071242.1:36184-138100 GCA_006410635.1 Cephalophus harveyi | reverse complement strand
TGATGCTAAAGCTGAAACTCCAGTACTTTGGCCACCTCATGCGAAGAGTTGACTCATTGGAAAAGACTCTGATGCTGGGAGGGATTGGGGGCAGGAGGAGAAGGGGACGACCGAGGATGAGATGGCTGGATGATATCACGGACTCGATGGACGTGAGTCTGAGTGAACTCCGGGAGATGGTGATGAACAGGGAGGCCTGGCGTGCTGCGATTCACGGGGTCGCAAAGAGTCGGACACGACTGAGCGACTGAACTGAATTGAACTGAACTGAAAGCAAACAAAAGGGTAAGAAGGGGAAGAGGGTGGCATTAAGTGATCTGTGTAGTACAATGTACACTTTGAAATCTTTTTCTATTCACTGGGAAAACTAAATCATGCCAAGGCATTAATTACTAAAGTTTGCTGTTCAATATGTCTAAATCCAGGCTATCCACCTGCTTCTTTCTTCACCTCACAGTGGCTTTTACATCATTTTTACCCTGTTAGCCATAACTGATATTTATTATTTTCTTCTTAAAACAAAACTCAAAACCCTCTCTATATTAAAAAAAAAATAATGTTCCCTGAGGTAGTTTTTCCAGTAGTCATGTGTGGATGTGAGAGTTGGGCTATAAAGAAAGCTGAGCACCGAAGAATTGAAGCTTTTGAACTGTGGTGTTGGAGAAAACTCTAGGAGTCCCTTGGACTGCAGGAAGATCCAACCACTCCATCCTAAAGGAGATCAGTCCTGGGTGTTCATTGGAAAGACAGATGTTGAAGCTGAAACTCCAATACTTTGGCCACCTGATGTGAAGAGCTGACTCATTTGAAAAGACCTTGATGCTGGGAAAGATTGAAGGCAGGAGGAGAAGGGGACAGCAGTGGATGAGATGGTTGGCTGGCATCACCAACTCTATGGCATGAGTTTGGGTGGACTCCAGGAGTTGGTGATGGACAAGGAGGCCTGGTGTGTGCAGTCCATGGTGTCGCAAAGAGTTGGACATGACTGAGTGGCTGAACTAAACTGAACTGAAGGTAGTTTTCTGGTGTCATAGAGAAGATTGGGGTCAAAGGAGAGTATTCTATTTTGACAAGCCTTCCCTTCGAATGCCTTGTTATACAGAAATCCAAGCATGTGGGACTCAAGGAATCTCTTGAGACAAAAAGGCTGCAGACCACCATTCCTTTCCTTCTTGAGCTCTATGATTAATAGAGTCTATCTAAAGACTGACAGTCTTAAGTGAATTTGATGAGCAATAAAAGACACTAATCTCCATGACATTCTTTCTCATGAGAGAACTTAATAGCAAATGACTGAGTCACTTGAATTGTTGACCCAAGCTGTACATCCAAGCCTGATAATCATGAGGAATTGCTGATTCTCTTAACCCAGCCATTTGGTATTACGGATGCACTTTGTCATTACTGTCAGTGGATATAAATTTTAAATAACGTACTGTAGTAAAGGGAGCAGAAGCATAGGAAGTAGCCCATGTGGTATCAGCAAGGGACAGAGTCTTCCTCTTGTTACCACTCTATCCCCAAGAGACTCCAGCAGAGGCGTGAGTACAGCGTGACTGTACCCAAGGCCAGCCTGCTTCATCAGTGATGCTCATGGCAAAGACGGAAGACTTTCCAGTTCTACCCCTGGTTGGTCCAGTTGATTCTCTCTAGGTATCTCCACAGTAAAGTCCTTGTCATTGGCCAAAGCTCTTTAGTTATGACACGTAGGTTCTTCCACAGTGGCGACAGGGCAATCTAGGAGTCTTGGTCTAAAGAAATCTGCTCCTCATGGGGGTCTAACTGGTGTTGAGTCTCCAGGTAGATACCCTGATTTCTACTCAAAGGCAAATCCAGATCATGATTCAATTGTATAAACATGCACCTTAAGGAATGCAACTGACCTAGAGAAAAAAATATATGTATTTTGTGTCTAGAAGGAACATTGGAGAAGGCAATGACACCCCACTCCAGTATTCTTGTCTGGAAAATTCCATGGATGGAGGAGCCTGGTAGGCTGCAGTCCATGGGGTTGTGAAGAGTTGGACACAACTGAGAGACTTCACTTTCACTTTTCACTTTCATGCATTGGAGAAGGAAGTGGCAACCCACTCCACTATTCTTGCCTGGAGAATCCCAGGGGCAGTGGAGCCTGGTGGGCTGCAGTCCATGGGGTTGCACAGAATCAGACATGACTGAAGTGATTTAGCAGCAGCAGCAGCAGCAGCAGTAGGAACATTAATTACATATAATATATAAATATATTACATAATGTATATATAATTATAATTATATATATTAAAAGACTTGTGATTTAATTCACACCCCAGACCAATAAAGTGGGGCATGCTATTAATAGTTATGTTGCTCACCATTATGTCTTTAAGTCTTGCTGCCGAGAAGTATAAGAGTCTATCATTAGCTTTGTGGTTAATAATATTAAATATAGAGAATAAAAGGATGCAGTCCGGGATCAGAACACCTGGAATAAAGTGTTGGCTCCACCACTTTCTAGCTTTATGACCTCAGTTGTATGTTAGTCTCTTTGCTCCTTCATCTCCAAAATGTGAAGAAATAATAGTCTATATTTCAGAGTCATTTCAAGAACTAAACAAGCTCAGTAAAAGTACTTAGAACTGTCCCAAGGAAGAGATTAAGTCTTTAATAACTCTTAGTATTCTTATGTATGAGCATCTTTCATAAACAAAAACAAACTTCTTAAGGAGTAATTGCGCCTTAGAATCGCCATTGTGGGTAAATGTGCCTCTAAATCTGTCATCAAGAGAGAAGCGCTGGCCGGTTGAGAACACTTTCCTGCTTAGTGAGAGGGCCTTACGTTACTGGATGAATTTGTTCTTTTACTAGGAAAGCAACTGATGGCCTTGGCCTGGGTCAGCGAGGTTCTGCAGTTCACACCATCTTGGATTTTCTAGAGACAGAAGCGAGTGTTCTTCCCTGTTGCCCTGTGCCTGCCCGGCATCTGTTAATTGAGAGAGGGGTGGATGCATCAGATTCCTAGTCAGCCCTGAGCACAGATGAGAGCGTCCCCCAGAGAAGTTTTAAAAACCTATTTTCTTTGGAGCCAAGCCTTCTAAACCTGACTTCATTTTTCCAGCTGCATCTAAATGACAGTGTGTGTGTGTATGTGTGTGTGTTTCTTCAGACCTTCTCCCCCTTTCCTCAGAGAAGCAGAGGGGCCAAAGCTCACATTTTTCACTCTGTCTTACAGAGAGGTGTTTGGGAAAGGATTGTTTTTCTTTTGCTCTTTACTGGACCCACTTAAAAAATTTTTTTTTTTTTTATGATGATGGCTTTTCCCTGGGCCTCTTCTAAGATGGCAAATTGAGTTAAATTTCAGGAGCTGTACAGATGCGGTTACAAAGGAGTAGCAGGATGTCAAGGGCTGAACTTCAGACAGACCTCACCTAGGGAACAGCAGCATTAAGCTAATCAACTTCACCAAGACCCCTGACATCAGCATGTTCTTCTAACAGCAAGCTAAGAAAACCATCAGAACCGTAGAGGAAACATACAGTCATTTGAATATAAAAATCAACAGTTGTTTCCATGCAACTGAGTTTTTGAGCTCTTTCTTCAGTGATAAGGAGATAGAAAACATAGGAAAAGAGAGTAAATATTGTGATAAGATAAATGGTAATTCTTTAATAAAAAGTAATTCATAATCACCCATTTTTCTTCAAAAAGCAAAATGAGAAAGATAATGTTTTAGGACTTAAAAAAATCTCTTTGTTAAACGGCCAATTTTGTGTAAACATCTGTTAATATGAGCTTTTATCATGCAAAATCCCAAGGTTTCTTTGGTCCATTATCTACAAGTTAGAAATAAAAATCACATGTCATTGAAACCAAACATCTGCTTTTAGGGAACTGCTCTGTAAAACTCCAGAACTGCTATTGCCTTGTATTTTAAACAATCTTAGAATCTCTTGTATGGCATAACACTTATCTACTCATTCTTCAAATATTCTTTGACTGACTATTAAATGATCCTCGTCAATGACCTAGCTAGAGCTGGAAAAGCACATGTTCCTGACCCTTAAAGAGTTTCAGGACTGGAGGGAAAAGACCGATTGCTTATGACAGTGGTTGCTAACTACTTAGCTTACTCTGCTTTATCTTGAATTAGCTCATTGATGGCAAGGTTAATGTACTATTCTTTATATTCTCCCTGGTGCCTAGTGCCATGGTAGCAAAGTATAGACGTTCAACTCACATTGATTAGCACAGTGTTAAATAAATGAGTCTACTTGACAATTATCTTTTTCTTCAAAGATATGTGTAACTATAAGAAATAAAGCAGAGATCATGATCTGAAGCCAGGTTTTTATCTCTTCCACTTCTTTACAACTTTATCCATGCACTTGGTGAAGGCAGTCTTCCCCTATTCCAGTAGATTCCATGGCTTTGTCTCATTATTCTTAGATCCTGTCAACACTCTAGATCATAGATAGAGTCTCGAAGCAGTAGTTAGTTAGCTTCTTCAGTCAAGGATAAGAAATTAAGCTTGAACTTGGCATAGAAAGAAAGAAAGTGAAGTTGCTCAGTCATGTCCGACTCTTTGCAACCCCATGGAATGTAGCCTACCAGCCTCTTCCGTCTATGGGATTTTTCAGGCAAGAACACTGGAGTGGGTTGCCATTTCCATCTCCAGGAGATCTTCCTGAGCCAGGGATGGAACCCGGGTCTCCCGCATTGTAGACAGATGCCTTACAGTCTGAGCCAGTGTAGTATTAAATATTTCCATCTCTCAGAACTGGTTCACAGAAGGAGTCTCCCCCTTCTTGTTCTTTCTCACCTCCTGCCTTCCGTTCTCTTACTGCTGCCAAGGTCTCTCTGAGTATGAGTGTGTTGCTCACGGGTCAGTGGAGGGTGGTAAGGGTGCCCGTCCTCTCTGGGTCTCATAGATTAGTAATCGGGTTGGTTGCCTTCTCTCATAGTGACTTCATGGAATCTTTGATTGTTCCCTTTCTCGTTCTTGAATTTTGGCGGTATACCTCCTGATGCTTCTTCATCACTGCTCAATGAGTGTGTGGGCAAAATTTGCAGAGGATTACATCCTTCAGGAGTGGGACCTTCATCTTACTTCAGGTGGACTTTGGCTTGTAGGCCTTGACAGTGTAAGAAGAAAGACTTCCTCTACCCTTCTAGGCTCTATGACTGGGGTTTTTGAATTAAATGGGATAGAGACAGATTAGCAGGAGAAAAAGGGCACACACAGTTTGTTGCTTCAATATTTTTATGCGGCATAAGAGGCTTCATGAGAAGAAGTAAAAACCTCAAATGAGTGGATAGATTCAAGATTTTATATACCATTTTGACAAAGAGTGATGAATTGTGGTAACATGACAAGATTGAGGACAAAGGGATTTGGATGTAGGGGTGGCAAATTATAGGAGAATTTCTAGAAAATATGTGAGGGAAGGTGATGGAAAATGCAAGTTATTTTGTCAAGGTTTGTTTATAAAGACTCATCTCAGCAGCCACTCCCCATCTCTGGTTTAGCGTTTTTCTCTTCCAGGTAAAGGGAAGGAATATGTCTCATGGGAATGCATGCCCTGGTTTTAGATAGATATGGGGAGAACAGAGAAACAACCTACATCTGAAGTTTTTCAGTTTCTTTCTGCTCAAAATAATGTTCAAAGTGGCATATTCAGGGTGGCATATTTTGTTCAGGGGACAGGAGTTTCAAGACCACAGCTCTTGCCTGGGATGGTCTCCAGCTCACCTTACAGGGCACCACTAGGTTTCAAAGCAGAACCTGGTCCACAGTACCGTGTTGCTTTCTCATAGGACCTGCACTGTGACTTGTGCGTTTCCTCAGTGCAGGAAGTACTTTGTGGAGCTTCCTGAGTTCCTTTTGAAATTTTCTTTTCCCATACTAAACCACTATTTCCATTGTTTCCCCATCTATTTGCCACGAGGTGATGGGACTGGATGCCATGATCTTCACATTGAGTTTTAAGCCGTCTTTTCACTCTCCCCTTTCACCTTCATCAAGAGGCTCTAATTTAAATGGAAACAGTGACAGACTCTATTTTCTTGGGTTCTGAAATCACTGCAGATGGTGAGTGCAGCTCATTGGAAGAAAAGCTATGACAAACATAGACAGCATATTAGAAAGTAGAGACAAAGGCCCATATAATCAAAGCTATGGTTTTTCCAGTAGTCATGTATTGTTGTGAGACTTGGACCATGAAGAAGGTTGAGCACGGAAGAATTGATGCTTTTGAACTGTGGTGTTGGAGAAGACTCTTGAGAGTCCCTTGGACTGCAAGGAGATCCAACCAGTCCATCCTAAAGAAAATCAATCCTGAGTATTCATTGGAAAAACTGATGCCAAAGCTGAAACTCCAATACTTTGGCCACCTGAAGTGAAGAACTGACATATTTGAAAATACCCTGATGCTGGGAAAGATTGAAGGCAGGAGGAGAAGGGGCAACAGAGATGGTTCAATGGCATCACAGACTCAATGGACATGAGTTTAAGCAAGCTCCAAGAGTTGGTGATGGACAGGGAAGCCTGGGGTGCTGCAGTCCATGGGGTTGCAAAGAGTTGGACATGACTGAGAGACTGAACAACAACTAAATACACACACACACACACACACACCCCCTGGGCTTAGGGCTAGAAAGTAGCAAGCCTCCCCTTTGTTATGAAGGAGAAATGCTCACAGCACAATGATAGTTCTCTGCAAATAAATCTCTCTCTTAACTTCCAGATCCCTTCCGTATCCTTTATCACATGGAGGGATCCCAGTTTGGTGGGACTGTTTCTACCACCTACTTATTTTCATATCCACAGAACTTCCTGTGTCTCAGATGGTCCAGGTCTGAGAGCCCAGCTGTGGCATCAATGCAAAGTTCACTAGTTCCCTGATTTGTTTCCTCTAAGAGTCATTGTGTGTGCAAAAAAAACTTGGTCTTGTATGTCCGTAAGAAAGAATTATCTAAATGATATTTCCTGCTTGCAACCTGCTCTAGTATGACAATAAAGAGTAATATCAATTAGTTTCTCAAGGTCCTTGAAAATAGTGATTACAGAAAATGTCTGGGGCTTGATGATAATGGCCTATGGAGAAACAGTACAAGCAGTCCTTCCCATTCACGGGCTGAGAATCTTGCATTCAGAGCAGGTGTAGGCAAATTATCATCTATGAGCCAAATATAACCAGTACCTTTGAATAAAGGTTTTTCAAACACACACAGATTCATTTTCTTATGTACTGTCTATGGATTATTTTATGCCATAATGCCACAGTTGAGTAGTTGCAACAAAGAACATGTGCATGCATGTGTGCTAAGTCACTTCAGTCATGTCAGACTCTGTGAGACCCTATGGACTGCAGACTCCAGGCTCCTCTGTCCTTGGGATTCTCCAGGCAAGAATACTGGAGTGGGTTGCCATGATCCTCTCCGGGGGACCTTCCCAACCCAGGGATGGAACTGGAGTCTCCTGCATTGCATGTGGATTTTTTTAGTGCTGGAGCCACTAAGGAAGACCCAAAGCCCGTGTAACCTAAAACATTTACTGTATCAGCCCATAGAGAAAATATTGTGACCTCCAATGTAAAAGGACTTCCAAGTTGATTACTGTATTAAATATACAGAAACCACATCTGTGTGAGTGGTTTCTTCCAGATGCTAAGTTAAAGATAACACCCTATTCGGTTTTAATTGTACTGCTGAGCAAAAAGAAGTCTTGTTGCTGTTTCTGTTCTGCATTCTGTTTCACTTTATTTATTTATTTTCTTTTGAGTTGCAGTGTTTCTAGTTTGCTTTGAGTTGCAACTCTTCTTGAAACTGTGGATATATTTTCTACTTATTTGTTCATTTAACAGATATTGTTTGAAGACCTGCCATAAGACAGGTACTGGGTGAAATGTTAGGGATATATCATGAAGCGGATCTTGTGACTTATTCACTCAGTCTCCTGGACTCTAGAGGGGAGGTAGGTCAGTAGTTTTAGAACCCTGGAGAGACAACCAGGATAGAGCCAAGCATAGGGCTGTTAGGATGTTAGCCTAGGATATAAGTCAAGGATGTTAGCAGGCTGAGGAAAGAAGCACCTAATGCAGCTCTGTGGGGCGGAAAGCCTGCCAGAACAGCGCCACAGATGAGAGCCCTTGGCTGAGTAGAGGTGAGATAACCATAAGGGAGCTAGGAGCAAGGACAGTTATTTCCAGGCAGGGGGAACAAAAACCCAAAGGCCTGGAAGAAGGCATGCCGCAGTGCATTTGATAAGTGGAACCTGCACTGTTTCCCAAACTTCTTCACTTAATGAAAATCACAGAAGATGCTAACATTTTAATTCCACTGTATCCCTCAGAGTTCTTCAGAAAAAATAGAACCAGTAGGACATAGCTACATATATAGATAGATAGATAGATATAGACATATCTATATCTGGCTTCCACGGTAGCTCAGCTAGTAAAAAATCCACTTGCAATGCAGAATACCCCAGTTCCTGGGTAGGGAAGAACCCCTGGAGAAGGAATAGGCTACCCATTCCAGTGTTTGGGGGCTTCTCTGGTGGCTCATATGGTAAAGCACCTGTCTGCTTTACCTGGATGGGAAACCTGGGTTCTGTGGGAAACCTGGGTTTGATCACTGGTTGTGAAGATCCCCTGGAGGAGGGCATGGGAATCCATTCCAGTATTCTTGCCTGGAGAAGCCCTATGGACAGAGGAGCCTGGCAGACTACAGTCCTTAGGGTCACAAAGAGTCAGACACAACTAAGCAACTAGCACAGCATGGATATAGAAAGAGATTGTTATAAAGAACTGGCTCATGAGATTGTGAAGGCTGACAAGTCATTTGTAGAGTGGGCTGGGAGGCTAGACACCTAGGAGAGCCAATAGGCTGAAGTTCCAGCCTGAAAGCTGGTAGGTAGGAGGCCCAGGAGAGTCAATGTTTTAGCTTGAATATGAAAACAGTCTTTTATATAATCAGGAAGAACTGATATTGCAATGAAGTCCAAAGCCAGTCTTGAATTCTAGAGAATTCTCCGCCAGTCTTTCTGATCTATTCAAGGCTTCAACTGATTGAATAAGGCTTACCTACATTGCGAAGAGCAATATACTTTACTCAAAGTCCACTGATTTAAATGTTCATCTCCCACAAAAATACCCTTACAGAAACACCTGTATTTTACTAAATATCTCAGCACCGTGTAGTCCAGTCAGGTTGATACATACAAGTAATCCTTAGCCATCTTGGAACAATTAAAAGAAGCTGTCTCTAGCTCAAACCATCAGCCTGAGTCTTGGGCCTCTCAGTTCAGGAGAGTGTCTATATTTCAGCACATCTCTAACCCCTTTGTCACATTACAAAGGGGCTTATAAGCCTCGTTGAATGATTTGAATTATATTAGGAGAAAAATGCAGACTCATTGAAGGGTTTTGTGTTTTGAGCTTTTATGGTTTGTTTTGCAAGAGAGCATTGACTACAGGCACGTTTAGTTGCAGAAAGGGAAACCATCGCCAAGGAAATGCATTTTCTAAGCGGCTCCCCTTCCTTCCAAAAAAGTGTTTCCCTCACTAAGACAGTGTGCTTTGTTACTCTCAAGCGTGCTTCACTACCCTGCCTTTCTAAAATAAGAGAAAATGAAAGCATATTTATTGTGGACTATAGGCTTGCAATTTGAAGAATAGTATCTTATTAAACTTAATTGTCACTCAGTCAGGTAGATATTATTATCTCTCTCTCTCTCTTTTTTTCCAGCAATGAGGAAGGGAGCTCAGAATGTTTAAATAATTATTTAGAATTATCAACACAAAGCTGGGAAGGGGTAGAACCAAGGTCTGAAGGCACGATTGCAGACATGAGTGCACTAACCAGGCAGAGATAAAGGCAAGTGTGTTCTATGGAAAGCAAGCAGCGCTGTCCTGCACCAGCGGTGAGAGTAAGGGAGCACTTTGTGTTCAGGGGATGAGGAGGAGTTTGTTTACTAACAAATTTAGACTGGCGCTTTCCACAGTTTATGCTAGATATTGATGGATATTGCATAACTGGATTTCATGTTCAAATATATTTTGAAAGTGAGGAGAGGGAAGACAAATAAATCTATTTTAAAAAATTCAGGAGCACAGTGAGAATCTTAAATGCATTTTGAGCCTCTAAGATGTGAAGTCTATGGTACTGCAGCAATTTGCTTGACTCCCAAGCTCTCGTGTGGTGTATCCCTGGGCCACATTTCAAAGGTAGCTGCTGCTGAGTTCAGGGAGACAGTAGAGTCTGATCTGCCATTTACTGACTCTCTTGGGTCAGGAAAAGTGAAATATTATTTGGTTAGCTTACTATGATCAATTACTCACAAATAATAAGAATATGTGATTTCTATTTTTGAAAATTTTTCTAGTATTTTATTATAAAATGTTTCGAATATTTGAAATTACTTTTTAAAACTACAAAATTGTTGAACTTCATGTTACTTGTGTTACCACAGAGCTTAATCTCTTCTATGCTTGCTTTAGGGCATCCCAGGTGGCTCACTGGTAAAGAATCCACCTGCCAATGCAGGAGATACAGGAGTGTGGTTTTGATCCATGAATTGGAAAGATATCCTGGAGAAGAGAATGGCAACCTGCTCCAGTCCTCTTGTCTGGAAAATTCCTTGGCCAGAGGAGCCTGGCAGGCTATGGTCCAGGAAGTCACAAATAGTTGGACATGACTTGGTGACTAAATAATAAAAAACAACATGCTTGCTTCATTTTATAGCTGTCCATGTATCTTTTATTTACAGCTATCCATTTATCTTTATTTTATAGCTATCTTTGTATCCATGTGTTATTCAGTCTATCCAGCTAGGTTTTTATTTACTTTTTTATTTTTAGGAGGAAATATGGTGGGAAGAGATAACAATATGTGTAAGTTTGATCATATTGAGTTTGAGGTGGGTATCAAATACCCAGATGTTGAAATTCAGTAGCCAGAGGTAACCACAAATCTGAAGGAAGTAGCTCTTGCCGGAGCTAGAGACTGGGAGACTGGAACCATAGGGAAAGAGAACGTTTACGAAGGTAATATATGAAGATACTGCAAAAACAGTTGGAAGTATGACCGTAAGGAAAACCCATATTTACAGGGTGAGTGCAGAGGAAAGAATAGAGAATTGCATTATCAGGTTAGGCCAAATGCTATTAAAAGATATTGGTAGCTTAACACAATAGATGTTACAATCTTCCGTATGATACAGCTCAGTGTACATCAATAGACTCTGCCTAACACAGTTAGACAGTTCTTTCTTCCTGTGGGTCACTCCTCTTTCCCTCACATTCAGTTGCTGGAACTCAGTTACACGATCACATGCACTTGCAGGGAGGCCGATTACTGTGATATAAGTGTGTTTCTAGGAGGGAGAGATACACGTAGACATGATGGAGTTCCAGAAATCTGTGCCACAGGAGGGGATAGTGAGCAGGGAAGAAGGAGATGCAGTCTCGTCACAGAGGCAAGAGAGTTCCAGGATGCACGTTTCAGGGCTTTATGTTCAAACTGCATCTTCAGTGAGACTTTAACATTTTGGTTATTGCTGACCCTAATAAAAGGAGCTTCACTGTGGTGGCTGAGAGTTCGGGTCAGGGGTTAAGGAATGAAGGGGAAAAGTGAAGAGAGCAGGTACAGTTAAAAGAAAAAACAAAGCATAATTGCATTGAATGAAGGCAAATGAACGGAAATAGAGCTTTGACAAATCAGCAGGAATTTTTTTTCTTTCTTTTTTAAGGGTGGGAAGTGGTAAAGAACCTGCTTGACAATGCAGGAGACATAAGATACCCAGGTTTGATGCCTGAGTTGGAAAGATCCCCTGGAGGAGGGCATGGCCACCCACTCCAGGATTCCTGCCTGGAGAATCCCCATGGACAGAGGAGCCTGGTGGTAGGGTAGCAGAGCTGGACACGACTGAATCGACCTAGCATACAAGCACACAAGGGTGAGGAGTGCATATTTTTAAGAATGAGGGAAAGGACAGAGCGGAGATAGAAAAGTTAAAATGTAGGAGAAAGAGAGAAAATTTGCATGGCACATTTCCAATGTGAGGCTCTTTAAGCTCTAGGTCAAGGAACTAACTTTTAAAGGTGAAAGACAACTTTTTTTCAGAGGTATTTCAAAGCCCATATGTAAACAGATATCTAAGGTAAAGAGAGAAAAGTCATTGTTCCCCAGATGCATTTGGAGTGTCAGAGAGAGAGACTCCACTTTGATGAACTCAGTGTTTCTGGAACCCTGAAAGGGAAAAAGAAAGTCATTCAGTCATGTCTGACTCTGCAACCCCATGGACTGTACCCACGGGTCATGTTCAATTTCTGTGAAAGGGGCCAGTGAAGAATGAAGGAAAGTTAGAAGTATCTGGAAGAGCCTCACTGGAGATGAATAAGAAAGAAATTTTGAAAAGTATTGAGATGCCAGAGAACTTAGCCGTTATAAGATAGATGGTCCTGGAACCTTCTTTCCCAAGAGGAAATTTACCTGTTCTTCCCCTCCTGTTTATACATCTATCTAGTTGTCATGAATAGTACCATGTGTTTTGACCACACATAAAGCCTTACATATGCTGAGAATGGGTTCCTACCAGATATGGAAGAGGGAATTTCAGAGTTAGTTTTAAGCAACATATTTTACCTTTCTTTCCTAAAATTGTCCAGGAGAAAAGCCCTGCTGTAGACGTGCAAAAAGGTACCCTCACTCACACACACATGAAGAATTGGATGGGTGACGATTACATTCTCTATGAGTCAACACTCGAGGGCAGACAGAGTTTCCTGATCATATAAGGGTTCGTTTCAGTGGCCTTTCTCTACTTAGGGACGTTAGGCAGTTAGAATAGGAAAATGGAGTCCAGAATGGCGGTGGCTAAAAGACAAGGAAGGGAAAACCTGCAAAAATAGAACAAAGGTCCGAGGACCGGAGTGAGGACTTGAGGTGAAACAAGCAGCGCTCCTGGCGAGCCCGATTTGCATAGGGCAGGCCCAGGGGGAGGAGGAAAGCACAGGGAAAGCGGAGCCAAAACTGGGCTGGGGCCTCTCTTCTCTTCAGGTCCTCTGGGCCAGCATGCCCTCATGCCTATAGGATGTGTTTTCCTTTACTTTCTAAATAAAACTGAGCTGTAATACTGGTCCGTCCGAGGGCTGTAAAGCTGGTCCCTCCGTTCCTTCAAATTTTTGTTGTGATGAGACAGAATCGAGGAAATTACAAACTCCCCCGACAGGGAAAAAAAAAAAAAAAAAAAGATATGGAGCTCAAAACTGTCCCTTTTCAAAAGAACAGTTAAACCCAAGGCACAAGGGGGACTGATTTGAGTGTAGGTACGTTTCTTCTTCAGAATTGGGAAAATTCAAATTGCTCAATTTTGATCATTGATCCAGCTATCCCTTTAAGCATTTATTTATATAGTTAGCGTCTTTGGAAAGCTTTCTAGATGCCAAGTAACATGCTGTGTGCTTTGGATGGAAATTGGCATAAAGCCCGACGCCTGCCCTGGAGGTAGCCGTGCTCAGCCTGGGAAGGAGACAGGGAAGCCTGCAGTCCATGTAGCGTGAGCCAGCAGTCGCTGCGGGGCTGGCAAAGTGCTCAGGCCGCCCAGGGGAAAGGCAGGCGCAGCCTGGGGAAAGGCAGGCGCAGCCCCCTGGAAAAGTCCTGCAAGGGGCGTGGACTTGAAATGCAAGCAGATGCTCGCTAGACCTTCCTTGTTGTTCAGGAAATGCAGTGACTGTTCATGCAGAGTCATAGTTTAGGCAATATCTCTGTCATTTGCTTCCCTTGTGGCTCAGCTTGTAGAGAATCTGCCCACAATGTGGGAGACCTGGGTTCAATCCCTGGGTTGGGAAGATCCCCTGGAGAGGGGAAAGGCTGCCCACTCCAGTATTCTGGCCTGGAGAATTCCGTGGACTGTATAGTCCATGGGGTCACAAAGAGTTGGACACGACTAAGCGACTTTCACTTCACTTCACTTCACTTCTGTCATTTCTGCAAGGATGACTTTTGAGAGTTTGTCATTTTACTTTTTTTAAAACTTTTTATATTGGAGTTGATCAACAATGTTGTTTTATTTTCCAGTGTACAACAAAGTGATTCAGTATATATATACATGTATCTTTTCATTTTAAGATTCTTTTCCCATTTAGGTTGTTACATAATATTGAGCAGAGTTCCCTGTGTTATACAGTGGGTCCTTGCTGATTATCCATTTTAAATAAAGTACGCCCACTACCTAGTTCTTTTCTTTAAAATTGGAGTATAGATGCTTTACACTGGCGTGTTAGTTTCTGTTGTACAGCAAAGTGGATCAGCCACACATACCTTCCCTTCGCCAGAACTTTCTACAGAAAAGCCGTACTCAGATGAAACCAACCAAACAAAAAGTTGGCCTTCTTTTTTCTAATAACCAGCTGCAATGTAAATATCAGTCTTGTGGCCAAGAGCCACAGTAATCTGGAATCTTGGTAATGAATTTATGAAGCACCTATCACCTTAAAAGAAGGCTCTGGAAGTGAGATAAAGATGAAAAGATGAAGTCCAGAATGAAAAGGGCTCCACCACAGGATATAGGGGAATCAAGAAAGTGTGCAGTGAGTGGCTGAAAAA
This sequence comes from Cephalophus harveyi, assembly GCA_006410635.1. Lineage (NCBI taxonomy): Eukaryota > Metazoa > Chordata > Mammalia > Artiodactyla > Bovidae > Cephalophus > Cephalophus harveyi. The sequence continues at coordinate 123,520 of SJYT01071242.1, read as the reverse complement.
CTCTGTGGTTATAAGTCTCCATCAGTCACAAGGTAAGAAGTCACACAGAGGACTAATGGGAAAACTAGGACATTAAAAAAAAAAAGTGGCCAAAGTTCTGGAAGCAGCAGAATAACCAAAAGAACATTATAATGTGCTTTGCAGGTGAAATAGGAGAGGTGCTATCAGAGTCCTTATGGTCGGGGAGCTAAGCCCGGTCAGCCAGGAGGCTGCGGCCCGGATACCCAGAACCGACTGCACCCTTGACCTCTGCTCTGTGAATCTGGTGTCCCAAGGAGAGAAGCCTTCTCAACGACTGCTCTCAAATTCATGGCAATTGAACAGGAAGAAATTTTTCTTGGCATTCTCTAATATTTTCTCACTTTCTGGACGATTTTTCCACCAGCCGAACAGAAACTGAAAGGAACAGAGGAAGTCTCACATGCAGTTTGACTTTACAGATGTCTACTTATACATGACCTTGCTGGAAAAAAAAGTCTCCAACATGGGAGCCACAGGGAAGGGATATATTTCAGCCAACTTACTTTCCCTGGGAGAGGGGATGCTTTATCTCTGCTCCCTAAATTATGCCTATATGTTTATGTGTGTGTGTGTCTGTGTTGGGGAGGGTAGGGGGAGTGTGTTTCATTGCAAATGTTCTCCACAATGACTCATTAAATATTTGCTGACTGTAAAACAAATATTTGGTGATCATATATATTGCAAAAGGGTATTTCAGAGAAGCAATGGATATAGCTGCTAATCAAATATATACGCAAATAAAGGGTGACAGTTTTTTTTCTTTTCTGCTCCAGCTATAAAAACTGTTAGGCATTCACACACCCAGCAACTATCTTCCCCGCTTCCCATGAGAACCTTGAAGGCTAAATAAAGCATCTTGCTCCCAGAGTTAAGGTGCTATGAGCCAAACAGCCCTCTGATAGAGTGGCTTGCAGCTATGAAACTCCATCCCCACAGGCATTAGAATTACAATTTGCAGAACTGCCAGGGATAAATCTTGGGTGGAACCAAGGTGTTCATGTCTGAGCTGCAGCCTCAGAGCCTCAGCCCTCGCAGCAGTACACGCTGATGCTCTGTGACGGATGCTACCAATTACCTCTCAAAGTCCCTGGCATCTCTGGTTGGGATCAGCGGTGCTTTTCATTTCCCAGTGTGTTTCAGACCACTTCCTATACAAAGACCGCAAATGGATAATTATGGAAATAGATATGATTTGAGAGCTGGAAGGGATCCTAGAAATAATAGGAAGCTAGGTCCTCACTTTGCAAACGAGTAATTGAAGCCCAGAAAGGAGGGTTGCTCCATCCAGCATCAGGCAGCCTGATTTTGCCCAAGCCAGGGACAAGGCATACGTGTGCTGATATCTGGTCCATGCTTGTTTCTATTTTCTTTTCTTTTCTTCAACCAGCAATGGCTCCTACTCACCAAAGAAACCAGGAATCCATTTGGTACGTGGCTCTACAAGATCTGCTGAAACATGCCTATTTCACTAACTTTTCCCCTCTGTTTTTTACCTTCCCACTTCCATCACCTTCCTTCAAGTGCTTTTATTTTGAGCCACTTCCAACTTCCCACGGTTCTCTTAATGCATCGTGAGTGAGTTGGTCTCACCTACAACAGGTGGAATTCCTCTCTGTTCAGCTTTTAATATCTTGGTTCCTCCACAAAACCTTGCCTACTTCCTGAAAGTGAAGGTGAAAGTCACTCAGTCATGTCCAGCTCTTTGCAATCCCATGGACTATAGAATTCATGGAATTCTCCAGGACAGAATACTGGAGTGGGTAGACTTGCCCTTCCCCAGGGGATCTTCCCAACCCAGATATCAAACCCAGGTCTCCCACATTGCATTTCTTTCTTCAGATTCTTTACCAGCTGAGCCACAGGGGAAGTCCTGCCTACTGCCTACTTCAGAGTAAGTTGCTTCCTTGCAAGATTCTCGAAAAATATCTCAAAGCATGTATTCAGTAGAAGCAGCTGAAACAATTTTTAATAAGTGTTAGTTTTTTTTTTTTTCCCTAAATGATCAAGATTTTGTCTTACTTATTTCTGTATTCTCTCTCCAATCTTTCCCTCACCTAATATTTGGCACAGACCCTAAAACAGGGCAGAGTTTCAGTAAATGTTAAACCAGGAAAAAAATGAACAACCCAACTGATCCTATTGACAAAATGGAGTGTCAGTGACTAAGACATTCTTATAACCTGTAACTGGTAATGGCCATAGCGAAAGCTCTGAGGTCTGTAGTGGCAGATTATACGAAGTTCGAGCTTAAATGACCTAATGATAAATTTGCTATCCTTTTTTTCTGTTAGTAGCACAGACTTTAGAACCAGGTGTTTTGGTTCAGAGCCCAGTTCTGCTACTTACTAGCTAGCCTGTGATAAGTTCATAGATTACTTGCCTTTTATGAGTCTCAGTTGCTTTTCCTATAAATTGACAGTAATAATGGTATTTCTTGGGGATTTTATAAGGATTAAATGAATATATATATATTGAGTATGTATATAAACGATCACTCAGAAAGGACATTTGGCAAGTTCTGCATAAAAACGAACTTTTTTGTCTCCTTTTCCTCATTCCTCTTTTTACTCTTAATATAATAAGAGTTACACTCAGCTTAATAAATGGGCTTAATCTATTAGGATGAGAGAGAAGCCAAACAAACAAAAGAGATACCAATAAGAATTTGTAGATTTCTAATTCTTTAGGTTATAATCTAATACTATAGCTATTTGTCATGTTGCTCAAGTTATTCCAAGCAGAAGCTTGTAGCGATCACTAATTGAAGTCAATTATGTGGGTAACGTGTTAAGCGTAGAGCCTACACACACAGGCGTTCCTGCCCCGGCAGACCCGGGCACGACTGGCCAACCTGCTCTTTAGATCAAGCCACCCGGAGCTCCTGCTGTCGCTCAGTTGCTCAGTCGTGTGCAGCTCTTTTCAGCCCCGTGGACTGTGGCAGACCAGGCTTCTGTGTCCTTCACCATCTCCCGGAGCATGCTCAAACCCATGTCCATCGAGTCAGTGATGCCATCCCACCATCTCATCCTCTGTAGTCCCCTTCTCCTCCTGCCCTCAATGTTTCCCAACATTAGGGTATTTTCCAGTGAGTCAGTTCTTCGTATCAGGTGGCCAAAGTATTGGAGTTTCAGCTTCTACATCAGTCTTTCCAATAAATATTCTGAATTGATTTCTGGATGTTTCTGATTGATTGGTTCGATCTCCTTGCAGTCCAAGGGACTCTCAAGAGTCTTCTCCAGCACCATAGTTCAAAAGCATCAGGTCTTTGGTACTCACCCTTCTTTATGGTCCAATTCTCACATCCGTATGTGACTACTAGAAAACCCACAGCTGGACTATGTGGACATTTGTCATCATTTTGCATTTCTTCTATTTAAAGGTATGGGCAGTATTATGAAATTTATAAATAATACAGAGGAAAATGAAGAAAATAAATTGATTCTTGCTCCCTAGGCCTAAAACGATACTCAAGTTCCCACCCCTTCTCTAAAATCTCAGGTTGAATAAATGTGTGACTTCATTGATTCCATCCAGATATAACATTAAGTGGGAATGCATGCTGTGGACTACACAATTATGTCATGCCCAAGGAGAAGCCTTTGTGGTTTAGATGAGACTCTGTTTCTCTTTGATGAATAGAAGAAGGCACCTGGAATTGCAAGTAAAAGTGGTTTGTCCTTACAAGCGTATCCATTTAATTTGCCAGATTGAGTATATAAGCACAGATAGGACAGTAGTGGAGTCCAGCAAAGAGATTCTTTCATGGGTCTACTAGATAACCAGTATTCAGCAATGACCAAGGTCTATGCCAAAGGCTCATTGTGCACATAGAGCAACAACTACTGAGAATGACTTTTCCCAGGGGTCAGTTCATCTGGTGACACAGATCAACAGAGGCAAGAAACGCCTCAGAGCACAAGGCCGATATGCACACGAGTGTCTCTGTAGCAGGTACACAATTCAAACAAAGCAGAGGCAGGGTTTCCGGAACAAATCACTTCCATCCCCAGCTCTCACTTCACTGAACTTGATCCATTACACATACAGGGTTCCAAAACACTCTATAAAGATGACATAACTCATTTTAATTAGTGCTTGCTAAAAGTTTCTGTTTGGAAAAAATTGAGCAACACAATAAATACCTATAGTATTAGATTATAACCTAAAGAATAAGAGAACTACAAATTCACATTGATATAAATGTCTAGCTGAATAAATAAATGAAGAAAAGCAGCAACTCTTCCTTCCTGGAGAATTTCAGTGAATAACTATGGAAAAACTGAAGACATTTGGAAACCACCATTGGAATGCCATGGTTATAATTTCCAATGACAGGAGCCACTAATGAATACTGACATAAAAAATTTAAGCAGAAAAAGGAGCATTTGCATAGTCTCAAAGTATCTTTTTCAAAATATTCACGAATTACGAAGAAAAATGAAAAGTTTACAGAGGGAATTGCAGCACACGCCACCTTAACACAGTAATCAAGCTGCAATCATCGCTACCCTATATTAGCGCTGGTCACTCCTTGCCGTCAGGCACTGAAAAGTGCGTAGCACTTCTGGATTATCCTTTTCAATAACGCATTTGTTGTTGTTCAATGGCTGAGTTGTGTTCGACTCTTTGTGACCCCATGGACTGCAGCACTCCAGGCTTCCCTGTCCTCTGCTATCTCCTGGAGCTTGCTCAAGCTCATATCCATTGAGTCGGTGATGCCATCCAATCATCCCATCCTTCCACTTCTCCTCCTGCCCTCAATCTTTCCCAGCATCAGGGTATTTTCCAATGAATTAGCTGTTCTCATCAGGTGGCCAAAGTATTGGAGCTTCAGCCTCAGCATCAGGCTTTCCAATGAATATTCAGAGTTGATTTCCTGTAGGATTGACTGGTTTGATCTCCTCATAGTCCAAAGGACACTCAAGAATCTTCTCCATCACCACAGTTCAAATGTACCAATTCTTTGGGGCTCAGCTTTCTTTATGGTCCAACTTTCACATCCGTACATGACTACTGGAAAAACCATAGCTTTGACGAGATGGACCACATCATCTCAATCAAATTGTGAGAAAACATCAGACAAACCCAAACCAAGGAACACTGCACAAAATAACTGATTGGTACTCTTCAAAAGTGTGACAGTCGTAAAAGGCCAAGAAAGACTGAAGGCTTGTCACAGACTACAGGGAAGTGAAAACTCAATGAAGGGTTGCACCTGGATTAGATCCTGGAACAGAAAGAAGACATCAAGAAAAAGCGGTAGAATTCAAGTGAGTTCTGCACTTTAATTAATAGTGCTTTCCCAAGTTAAATTCATAGTTTTGATAAAACATTCCATGGTTATGTAAGATGCTGACATGACACGGGCTGAGTGTGCAATCTATACAGTTCTCTATACTACTTTGAAAACTCTCCTGCAAGTTTAAAGTGGTCTAGAAATTAACGGTTAAAATAAAAGTTTTCTGAAAGGGGCCATTTTCCATTTGTCATGAAATGTGTTTTCTTCCCTGTTTTGGGGCTGAATATCAGAAAGCTATTAGTCTTATTACTGTGCATCTACTATTGGAAGGACAATGTCTTGCCTTTCAAATTTATAGTCATTGAGGCAAAAAAAAAAAAAAAAAAGGCAATACCACAAACTTGGTGAATCATGTTTTCCGCTCTCCTGCCCTAGCTAAGATAGCTCTTCATACAGGAACTAATAACGTTTTAGCTTTTCTTTTTCATAGAAGTCATCGAAACAAATATTGGAGCCATAGATAAAAGGAGATGGGGTAGAGAACAGCAAGATATTTGAAATAGTGCTCAAACTAGGCTATAATAGAGAAGAAAAGCTTAAGGTATCCCTGAGAGTCTGTGTGAGAGTTTGAGCTGGTGTTTGCCAGAGAGCATTCAACTGAGTAACAATCTTGCAAAATATCTGGGAAGAAGTGTTCCATTACAAATAACTTTGGGAGGCCCCTTCACATCCCATTTCTTTGATGATAAGAAGGCATATTTGTAATAGCCTATTTTCTCTTTGAGGGGCAGAAGGCATATTACTAATTGAAAACTATAGGAAATCTTACAGCTAGAAGCAAAGTTATTTAATTTTGCTTATACTACTGAATCTTAAACATTTGAAATAAGAATTTTTTTGTATTCTACCTATTAACATTATGAATAGTGAGTGTTTCACAAAATTTAGAGAATGCCATTCTAGCACATAATTTCCTCCAACAGCTCCACATATATAAAGAAGCAAAATTGGAAATGAGAGAGATGATGGAGAGCAGGTTGGCCTTTTCTCTTCTTCCTCTTTCTTTGAATGAAAAAAAAAAAGTACAGATTTTAATATCCTGTGGAAAAGGAAGCTGGAGATTAAATATGGAGGGAAAAGGTAGGCAGTAAAATGAAATTTCATGGTCTGGGAGCATTAAAATGTTATTGAAAAATCTAATTTTTTTCTTTTTCTCTCTTCTTTTTGCAGTAAGCAGTAAGGACTATAATCCTCTTAGCATTCTGGAGTCACAAATTAGGACAGAAATAATTCAATTTAGAATGTAGGAAGTATGTATATATAGGAATATTTTATTAAGCTAAAGAACATGAAATTAATTGTACTTTTTCCAATATTTTGGGTTAAATTGCACCCACTTTCAGTGTTCTAAACACTATTACTGCTGCTTTATTTTATTGTACCTTTCCTTATTCAAAATGACATAAAATATGCGCACTTAATATATTTGATATATTGAGAGCAGCTTGAATATGAACTGCCATTTCACATGCATGTACGAACACATTGATCAAGGTTAAAAAGAAGAGATTTTGTGTAGCATACAATAAGTATGCATCTAAGCTGACTACAGAGAAATTTTATTTCCTTTCTTTCTAATCATTTTCAAGTGGTAGAAACATGACTATTTATGATTCTAATGAAAGTCTCTTAGTTTTCTGGCATTTTAGAGATTATTTTAGCTTTTCTTAAATTTCACCTATTTGAAGAAAGAGGAAATAAATACAAGTTATTAATGATGTGAATTACATTGTCATGGCAACAAATTTTTCCAGGTACTCTACGCTCATACAACCGTTAACCCCTAGTTTCTATTTAATATTCAAGAGAAATCATTTTCGGAAGAAAAAAAAAATTGCCTGTCATCAAAAAGGACAAGACCCTCCGTGTAAATTCAGATTATTTGCTCAAAATGAAAATAGCTTTCCAGTCTTAAAATGATTACAATTTGCATTTTTCATATTTTCTTCTGGTTGTCTTTTATTATTATGGGAAATTTATCACTGAAATAAAAATTCACTATCCTGGATGAACAATTAACTTGAGATTTGTGACAAAGACAGTTGTACATAAAAATCTGTGTTCCTGTGTGCATAGTTTTGCTGGAAGTAGCCACATTGTAGGGATGTTCCCAGCCTGCCATGCGCTGAGGTGGGGCCAAGTGTTTAATTCTTTTCTGTGGAATAGTAGAGAAGGTGATATATTTCATTTCCATGCCAAGGTAGAAAATGAGCTAGATATGATTCCTCCATATTGCTTGCCCTTCCTCTGGAGGATGCAAAGAACAATGAGGTCTTAGTCAACTAAGAAGAAGGCGCAAAATGGAAATAATTTGCATCCTCAGAGCACTTGGAGGACAGCCCCCACTGACCAAGAACACCCCGCACAGGTAAATTAGAGAAAAAACTTCTATTGAGTCTAGCCATGGATTTTTTAAAGCAGCATTTTTAATACTAGATTGCATGCCAGGTAACTGGGATGGAGAAGGCAATGGCGCCCCACTCCAGTACACTTGCCTGGAAAATCCCACGGATAGAGGAGCTTGGTGGGCTGCGGTCCATGGAGTCGCACAGAGTCGGACACGACTGAAGTGACTTAGCAGCAGCAGCAGCAGTTAACTGGTACAGTAATTCATTAAACGCACGTGGAAATGTTAGTCATGTTTGAGTGAAGGTGAAGGTGAAGTCGCTCAGTCATGTCCGACTCTTTGTGACCCCGTGGACTGTAACCTACTAGGCTTCTCCGTCCGTGGGATTCTCCAGGCAAGAATACTGGAGTGGATTGCCATTTCCTTCTCCAGGGGATCTTCCCGACCCAGGGATCAAACCCGGGTCTCCCGCATTGGAGGCAGATGCTTTAACCTCTGAGCCACCAGGGAAGCCCATATGTTTGAGTACATTTATCTATTAAAATAAATAGATTTTATTGTACATGATGGATGACTAAAACCAATGGATGACTATTGTTCTCTGCCATTTTAATTTTCTAATTCTCAGGCAGTTTTAGATTCAATGATTTTAGGTTCGGTACCAAATTAATTAAAATCTTGGTCCCAAAGCAAGCCTCACAAATTTTACTTATACTGTACTAACCATTGTCAAGGGGACAAAAACATTGCTGGCTAAAATTTATTACAAAGAAAAGCAACTTAGAAAATGAGCCATTTTCTAACAAAATTTCTCAATCCTTGAGCAAGAATTTATGTTTGTTATATGAAATGCAGTCCCTTTTCCAGTCTTTCTGTATTTTCATTACTTTGTAACTGATATCTGTCCTATTGATCAGCTCACATTATTTAAGTTCTTTCTGAGTCAACATTGAATAAATATTGAATAACCCAGATAGCACTGGCAATTGGGTAATTGCCAATGATTCAGTGGAGATGAACTTGGGTGAACTCCGGGAGATGGCCCCTGGGACAGGGAGGCCTGGAGCGCTGCTGTTCACGGGGACAGTCAGGCATGACTTATCGACTGAGAAACAGCAACAACAAGGCCAGAAAGGAACTGAGGAAAGAATTATGTGATGTAACGTTGGAAAATTTCCACAAACTTAACCCTGATTGGTTGTTCAAACCATCACTTCCACACCTTGCTCTACAATTGGGTATCCCCTCTACCTTCACCTGGAAGCTGACATGAGGCCCATCAACCTCAGGGTCCTTCCATGAGTATTCCAGAGGATTCATGGATCTTTATCACTGTTCAGCTCCAACCAGTGACATTCAGCACCTAATTCATATTTAAATATTAATATAATTTCTCCAATATTCAATGTTTTTGTGTGTGTTGCAAAACTGTCTAACAGGTTCCATGCTTCTTTTGAGATCATTCTCAAACTCCAGGGTCAATAGCACTGTGCTGGCCAAGTAATGAAAACAAAGCATAATTTCTGGCTGCTATTCTAACCTCAGGTAAGAAGTATTTTGCCATATTTGTTGTTTTTGGAGCTTGCTTTGCATATGTAATATTGTATTAGTTTGCTGGGGCAGCCAGAGCAAAATATTCCAGACAGAGTGGCTTCCGATTCCCAGGTGGTGCTAGAGGTAAAGAACCAGCCTGCCAACGCGGGAGACTGTAAGTGATGCAAGTTCGATCCCTGGGTAGAGAAGGTCCCCTGGAGGAGGGCACGGCAACCCGCTCCAGTATTCTTGCCTGGAGAATCCCATGGACAGAGGAGCCTGGCGGGCTACGGTCCATAGAGTTACAAAGTCAGACAAGGAGCAGCTTAGCACTTAGCACGCACGGCTGGCTTCACCAGTAGACATTTATTTTCTCACAGTTCTGGAAGCTGGGAGTCTAAGCTCGGCAGCAGGCTTGGCTTCTTCTGGGCCCTCTCTCCGCGGCTTGCTTGCAGACGGCTGCCTTCTGGCAGCCTGCTCCCGTGGCCTGTCCTCTGCGCCAGCGCATCTCTGTCCCTCTGTGTGGCATGATCGCATTTCCTCAGGAGGACACCATTCAGGTCAGGGTAGGGCCTATCCTAAGGGCCTTATTTTCATCTATTCACCCTTGAGAGGCCCTGTCTCTGAACTGTCACCTTCTGAGGGCCTGGGCTTAAGGATTCAGCATATGGATTTGGAAAGGACACGATTCAGCCCAAAACGGACGTCTTGAGGATTAGGGTTTTCCACGAACATCAGTGTTGCCCATGGGCAGTTTTCAAGTCATCTGCATCATGCTTTAATATGCAAACCCCTGCCTCTTCATTCTGGATACTGTGAATAAAAGTCATTCAGGGTATGGCTTGGGAAACTTAATAAATGTCAATGGTGAGTCTTAGGTACATTATTTAGAGCTGGAATACAACTCGTATAAAACATGAGAGTTTTCTTTATAGTCTGAGCAAAGGGTGGGGGCAGGGCAGAGATTCATTTGCTCTTTGGTTACTGAGATATTTACACTCACATCTAAATATGGCTAGGATGACCACACTGTCACTCAAGCTTAACCCTCTCTCCATTCTAACTGACAATTTCTTGGAGAGGCCATTGTCTGTGGGATGTTGCTATGGTACCCAGAGAGGCCCACAGGGTGGGCTTAGAGGATAGCTAAGACCCTAGTAGAGTCTGTGCTGGATGGGATCTAAAGATACCCCCTGACTTGCTGACAAGTCAGATGATCAAGTCTTGGCAGAACTCCACCGTGGAGGTGATGAGAGAGTTTTCTGGCCAATAGTGTATCATCAGGCAAGGGGAAAAGAGTGACTAGAGGGAGTCCTCTTGCCTGGCAAATCCCATGGGCGGAGGAGCCTGGTGGGCTGCAGTCCATGGGGTCGCTGGAAGTCGGACACGACTGAGCGACGACTGAGCGACTTCACTTCCACTTTTCACTTCCATGCATTGGAGAGGGAAATGGCAACCCGCTCCAGTGTTCTTGCCTGGAGAATCCCAGGGATGGGGGTAGCTTGGTGGGCTGCCGTCTCTGCGGTCGCACAGCGTCGGACAGACTGAAGCGACTTAGCAGCAGCAGCAGCAGCAGAGAGAAATCAAAATACTTCTTCTCCCTTAAAGTGAAGTCGCTCAGTCGTGCCCGACTCTTTGCGACCCTGTGAACTGTAGGCCACCAATCTCCTCCATCCATGGGATTCTCCAGGCAAGAATACTGGAGTGGGTTGCTATTTCCTTCTCTAGGGTATCTTCCCGACCCAGGGATCGAACCCAGGTCTCCCGCATTGCAGGCAGACGCTTTAACCTCTGAGCCACCAGGGAAGCCCTCTGTCTTAAGCCCCACCAATCATTCAATAAAGCAGTGCTAACGATTCTCAATTTCCAGGACTTGAGGGACTTAAGGTAGGTTGGTAGGAAAACGGTCCCTGATTGTTTGGAAGACTGATTGGCTGGGTTCAAGGTGCCTTTAGGCTTGTCTTCAGTTTGGTCTTTTCTCACAAGTCTAGGAATCACAGCAAAAGGGGTATTAAAGAAGGACGGAATCTTTCTTTCCCCATCTACCAGATGCCTACAGTAGAGTCAAAATTGTTGCCATTAGTTACAAAAAAAACATTCCACTCCCCACTTTTCATCAAGACGACTTCGGGGTCACTGCTCATGGATTCTGAGGAGCAGTGCCTGTTCTCTCGCTGGTGCTCGTGGTGGTGGAGGCGTGTGGAGTAAATAAAGGTTGACTTTTAAATTTTTTCATTAAGAATTTATTTTTCAAAGCAGTCTTAAGTTCAAGGCAAAGTTGAAAAAGAAGCACAGAGATCTGCCATGTACTCAGAGCCCCAGCACACGCACAGCCTTCCTCTTTTTCAATCATCCCTGTGGCGCATCTGTTACAGCTGAGGAACGTGCAGCGGCCCATTGCTGTCACCCAGAGTCCATAGTTTGCATTAAGGTTCCCTCTTTTCAGCACTTCTGTTGGAGTATAGCTGATTTACAATGTATTAGTCTCTGTGTGTGGGTGTGTGCTCCTTTTCTCAGCCATGTCCAACTCTTTGCAACGCCATGGACTGTAGCCCACCAGGCTCCTCTGTTAACCACGGAATTTTCCAGATAAGAATACTGTGGTGGGTTGCCGTTTCCTACTCCAAGGGATCTTCCCAGCCCAGGGACTGAACCCGTGTCTCTGGCATCTCCTGTGCTGGCAGCGGGGTTCTTTACCACTCAGCCACCTGGAAGCCCCTGTGTTAGTTTCTGTTGAACAGTCAAGTGAATCGGTTAGACATGTACACACATCCACTCTTTCCAGATCCTTTTTCCATACAGGCCATGACAGAGTAGAGGGTAGAGTTCCCCGTGCTGTGCAGTAGATCCTTACCAGTTATCTATTTTACACTCAGTAGTGTGGATATGAAGATTTATTCTTGATGCTTTACATTCTATGCATTTAGACACATGCATAGTGACATGCATCCTTAATTATATTATCACACAGATTATTTTATTATTTTTTAAATAATTTTAATTAATTATTAATTATAATTAATTTATTAATTATAATATAGTTAATTAATAATTATTTAATTATTATTTTAAATTAAAAATAATTGATTATTTAATTATATTAATAATTATTTTTAATAATTTTAATTATTTATTAATTATTAATTATAATTAATTTATTGATTATAATATAGTTAATTAATAATTATTTAACTAGTATTTTAAATTAAAAATAATTAATTATTTAATTATATTAATAATTAATTATTTTATATTTTCACTGCTATATAAATCCTGTGCACTTCACATATTAATCTCCCATCAACCTCTGGCAACTTTGAATTTTTTTTTCCTATAGTTTTGCCTTTTCCATAATGTTGCATAGTTGGAATCATATATAAATATATATCATGTGAAAGTCATTCAGTCATGTCCAACTCTTTGTGACGCCCATGAACTCTAGCCTACCAGGCTCCACTGCCCATGGGATTCTCCAGACAAGAATAATGGAGTGCCCTGCCATTCCCCTTCTCCAAGGGATACTCCCAACCCAGAGATTGAATCCAGGTCTCTCGTCCTGCAGGTGGACTTCTTTACCATTTGAGCCACCAGGCTGACTGTCATGTATTAATAGTATGTAATGTCTTGCGAGTCCCTTGGACTGCAAGGAGATTCAACCAGTCCATTCTAAAGGAGATCTGTCCTGGGTGTTCATTGGAAGGACTGATGCTGAGGCTGCAACTCCAGTACTTTGGCCACCTCAGGTGACGAGTTGACTCATTGGAAAAGACCCTGATGCTGGAAGGGATTGGGGGCAGGAGGAGAAGGGAACGACAGAGGATGAGATGGCTGGATGGCATCACTGACTCTCTTATACACATCTAGATGTGTATAAGAGACAGATAATACACAATGCCTTACCATGATGCACATTACTTGAAATTTTCTTCTTTATAATTTCAGTCCAAAATTCATAATTAATGCAACAAATCTTGAGAGTTGTATGAAATATAAAAGAGCTTCTTTGGTGATTTTTCACAGGCATTGTTTTTCTTTTTTACAAGACATCTCATTATACTTATAGAATTTATTCTAGTTTTCTGCTTTCTCTCACTATACATATTTCCAAATAATAATGGAATTAAAGATTAAGCCATTCTTCTGTTTTTAAGTATGGATTATTTTCCTTTCTTGAATTGCCTTCTCACTTACATTAATAGTTTCATTTTTTTCAATGACAGCACAGTGCATACTTGCTCTTAAAAATGTATATGGCAACTATTCTTTGCAGGGGCTACCCTTTTCCTTATTGTCACATTTCACTATTAAAATCTCAATTTCTCTTGAATAATATGTAGGCTATCTCAAAAGCAGTACTTGACATTTAGGTTGCTAAATGTCCTGGCTAATATAAATAGTGTTGCAGTGAACATTGGGGTATATGTATCTTTCTGAATTATGGTTTTCCCAGGGTATATGCAATGGCAACCCACTCCAGTACTCTTGCCTGGAAAATCCCATGTACAGAGAAGCCTTGTGGGCTGCAGCCCATGGGGTCGCTGCGAGTCGGACACAACTGAGACTAAGCGACTTTGCTTTCACTTTTCACTTTACTACATTGGAGAAGGATATGGCAACACACTCCAGTGTTCTTGCCTGGAGAATCCCAGGGACAAGGGAGCCTGGTGGGCTGCCGTCTACATGATTGCACGACTGAAGTGACTTAGCAGCAGCAGCAGGGTATATGCCTAGCAGTGGAATTTCTGGGTCATATGGTAGCTCTATTTTTAGTTTTTTAAGGAACCTCTATGTGTTCATAGATAGATGAATGGATAAAGAAGATGTGGTACATATATACAATGGAATATTACTCAGCCATAAAAGGGAATGATATTAGGTCATTTGTAGAGATGTGGATGAATATCATATATATAATATATGCAATATTAAGGCATATATGTGGAATCTAGAAAAACAGTACACATGAACTTATTTGCAGGGCAGGTATAGAGATGCAGATGCAGAGAACAGACTTGTGGATGTGGTGGAGTGTAAAGGTGGGCAGGATGAACTGGGAGATTGGGACTGACACATACACTACCATGTGTAAAATAGATAGCTAATGGAAAGGTGCTATATAACACAGAGAGTCCAATCCAGTGCTCTGTGATGACCTAGAGGAGTTGGGAGGAATGGGAAGGAGGTCCAAGAAAGGGGGATATGTGTGTGTGTGTGTGTGTGTTATAGATCTGATTCACTTCGTTGTACAGCAGAAACTAACACAATACTGTAAAGCCACTGTACCCCAATTTTTTAAAAAAATTAAAAAAAATAAAAAGAAAGCAGAAACCAAAGGAAAAGAAAAAAAGGTAGTGCTTGACTTTACTTTTAAAGGAAGAGTGAACAAATTACAGCCTGAAGGCCAAATCCATTCCACTTTCTCCTATTCCATAGTAGTGAATTAAGACTTATTTTTACATTCTTAAATGGTTGAAAGAAATGAAAAGATAATAGTTGGTTAAATGTGAAAATAAAATGAAATTTGAAAGCATATCTATAAATGAAATTTTCAATTCTTAAAATTAAATGTTTGTGAAAATTTTCTTGTTCATATATGAGTTCTTCATCATATCTTTGATTTGGCTAACAAAGCCTAAATATTTAAGAAAAAGCTCTTGACAGAAGAGAAATGCATTGCAATTTTTATGAAATACTACTTTTTATATCAGTTTTTAAAAATGATTTCAGTTACTGAAGAAAATATGCATTCAAAAAAAAAAAACAGGAATGAAATTAATTTTAAAGCAATTATTTGGGTTCCAAATAGGAAAAGGAGTACATCAAGGCTGTGTATTGTCGCCCTGCTTATTTAACTTATATGCAGAGTACATCATAAGAAATGCTGGGCTGGATGAAACACAAGCTGGAATCAAGATTGCTGGGAGAAATATCAATAACCACAGATATGCAGATGACAACAGCCTTATGGCAGAAAGTGAAGAAGAATTAAAGAGCCTCTTGATGAAAGAGGAGAGTGAAAAAGTTAGCTTAAAGCTCAACATTCAGAAAACTAAGATCATGGGATCTGGTTCCATCACTTCATGGCAAATAGATGGGGAAACAATGGCAGACTTTTTTCAAGGCTCCAAAATCATTGCAGATGGTGACTACAGCCATGAAATTAAAAGATGTTTACTCCTTGGAAGGAAAGTTATGATCAACCTAGACAGCATATTAAAAAGCAGAGCCATTACTTTGCCAACAAAGGTCCATCTAGTCAAGGCTATAGTTTTTCCAGTAGTCATGTATGGATGTGAGAGTTGGACTATAAAGAAAGCTGAGTGCCAAAGAATTGATGCTTTTGAAGTGTGGTATTGGAGAAGACTCTTGAAAGTCCCTTGGACTGCAAGGAGATCCAACCAGTTCATCCTAAAGGAGATCAGTTCTAAGCGTTCACTGGACGGACTGATGTTGAAGCTGAAACTCCAATACTTTGGCTCCCTGATACGAAGAACTGACTCAGTGGAAAAGATCTTGATGCTGGGAAACTTAGAAGGCAGGAGGAGAAGGGGACGACAGAGGATGAGATGGTTGGATGGCATCACCGACTCAATGGACGTGACTTTGGGTTAACTCCGGGAGTTGGTGATGGTCAGGGAGGCCTAGTGTGCTGCGGTCCATTGGGTTGCAAAGAATCGGACATGACTAAGTGACTGAACTGAACTGAACTGATGGGATCTTTTATATCTAGAAATGTACCATGCCTTCAGGTTATCTTCTGGTGACAGGATATCTTCTTTCCAGAAAGTTTTATAATTATTTTCTAGAGACAGTTTACCAGAGATTAATAAATTGGACTCATGAACTTACAATCATTGGTGTGCTTTCTAATTCTGAAAACACATTTTTTTCCCCTTCTTCATTTCCTCATTTCTTCTTCCTTCTCTCTCCTGAAGTTTGAAACACATGATATCTATTCTTCTTCCATTGAAGTATCCTCTATAACCTCCTTTCAAACTTCTTGTTAAATGTGTCATCCACAAACTAGTAGGATTTATCTAAAATGCATATATGATCATTATTTTGCAACATTTCAATCAGTCCAACTGCTACATCTGAATAAGTCTCTTTCCAGCCTAGTTTTTCACTATTCTCCAATAAAAACAAGTCATGTGGAAAAACCTGGGACACCTAGACAATGCCATATTTGCTTTTGCCTCCTACTTTGAATAAACCTTTTTTTTTTTTTTTCCTGACTGGGTAAGATTGCATTATGGAGATCTACTCATTCTTTATGACTTTGCACAAGGGCCATTTCTGATGTACCTTACTCTTCACCTCTGCCTTGGCTGAAATTAGTAATAATATTGGGGGCTTCTTCAGCATTCCATATTAAATTACAGCTTTTGTATTATTTGTAATGTCATAATGTTGAATTGCTCATCCAGCTTCCTTCCAACTAGTGTGAAAATTCCTAGAATACATAACTGTGATGTAACTTTCTCTGTAACGTTACTTACGAAGCACCTTAGCTTTCCTGATGTATGGATCAAACCTCGAAATCTTTTTATTCCCCCACTGTACTTTCATTTTGTTGAAAGATTTCCAGTAACTCAGATAGAGTGGGTCTATGGGACGTGTAGAGGTGGGTACTTTTTAAGAAAACACATCTACAATGGTCTGAAAGCTAGTATTTGCTCAAAATTTGTATGATGAATCCTAATATCCAATGTGTTGGTACTTTAAGGTGGGGCCTTTGGGAGGTGATTAGGTCATGAGGGCAGCTTTCATGAGTGGGATTAGTGTCCTTATAAAAGAGCCATGAAAATACAAAATGCTTACTCCTTAGAAGAAAAACTATGATCAACCCAGACAGCATATTAAAACATTACTTTGCCAACAAAGGTCCTTCTAGTCAAAGCTATGGTCTTTCCAATAGTCATGTATGGATGTGAGAGTTGGACTATAAAGAAAGCTGAGTGCTGAAGAATTGATGCTTTTGAACTGTGGTGTTGGAGAAGACCCTTGAAATGCAAGAGGTCAAACCAGTCAATCTTAAAGGAAATCAACCCTGAATATTCATTGGAAGGACTGATGCTGAAGCTGAAACTCCAATACTTTGGCCACCTGATGTGAAGAACTGACTAATTTGAAAAGACTCTGATGCTGGGAAAGACTGAAGGCAGGAAGAGAAGGGGAGGACAGAGAGTGAGATGGTTGGATGGCATCACCGACTCGATGGACATGAGTTTAAGCAAGCTCCAGGGGTGATGGACAGGGAGGCCTGGTGTGCTGCAGTCCATGAGGTCGCAAGGAGTCAGACATAACTGAGCAACTGAACTGACTGAAAAGAGGCTCATAGAGAGGTCCTCTGCCCTTTCACCACATGAGGCTAGAGTGAGAAGATGACTTTCTATGATGAACCCACGAACTTTCTCTGACCAGATGACTGATCTGTCAGTATCTTCATCTTGGACTTCCCAGTCTCCAGAACTGTGAGAAACAAGTTTCTGTTGTCTATAAGCTACCCAGTTTATACTATTTTATTATAACAACCCAAACAGACTAAGACTTCTGAGAAAAAAAGTGTAGAAACTTTATGCATTGCTTGTCAGAAACAGAATAAAATAAATTTATAAATTCATGTTAGTTGTGCTATAAGGGTCATGAATTGATAAGGTGGTAATAATGGGCCAAGGATTTAAAGTGTCATCCCTGGAAATCAAGGACTGTCTAAATGTGGCACAGTGTGACAAATGAGTTAAATTGATGAATTGAGCATATCTACGGAGAGGGCAATGGCACCCCACTCCAGTACTCTTGCCAGGAAAATCCCATGGGCAGAGGAGCCTGGTAGGCTGCAGTCCATGGGGTTGCGAAGAGTCGGACACGACTGAGCGGCTTCACGCTCACTTTTCATTTTCATGCATTGGAGAAGGAAATGGCAACCCACTCCAGTGTTCTCATCTGGAGAATCCCAGGGATGTGGGAGCCTGGTGGACTGCCGTCTATGGGGTCGCACAGAGTGGTTCTAATACATTCTAGTATTTTTTGTTGTTGTTGTTCTATTTCTGTGAAAAATGCTATTGGGATTTTGATAGGGACTGCATGAAACTGTAGATTGCTTTAGGTAGGATGGACGTTTTATAACCTTAATTCTTTTAATACATGAGCATGGAATATATTGCCATAGAGTATCTTCTTCAAGTGTTTTTCAGCAGTGTCTTATGGTTTAGTGTACAGCTGTCACTTTCTTGGTTAAATTTCTTCTTAGCTGTCTTAATTCTTTTTTGTTGTTATTGTAAATGGGGTTGCTTTCTTAATTTCTCTTTTTTCTAGTTCAAACTATCACTTTTAAAATGCTGCAAGTTTAGTGAATGGTCTTGTTCCCTGTTTCTGCCCTTAAGGGAAAGGTGGAAAACACACACACACACACACACACACACACACACACACACACTTTTTCAGGTTTAGTGGAATGCTTTTAGTGCTTGCTTCTTCTTTTTCTTCACAAAATAAATGTTGATTAGGTTATGTAGAAGTAAGCTTGTTTTCTAGAGTATTCCCAAGCACATCTCACTCATCCAAAGCAGAATCAGCCTCAAGTATATTAGCCAAATGTCTTAATCTCCTGATTAAGTTGCTTGTTTGTGCCTTTAGTAATAAATTAGTGGCAGGAGAGGAATTAGAACAGACACTCCTGAGATGCTTCTCTACCTTCTGCTTCAGTTAGAAAGGAAAATAATGAAGATTTTCTGTTCAATGCTTGTGGGTAATTAGACTTTCTATTATCTAAATACTAATTGGTTTCTTATTCAATCTATTCATTTAAGATGAAATACTAATTAAATGCTTTCTCTTCATGAATTTTTTTCTGAGGACAGTAAAACAGCTAATGAATGGAAAGGTGTTTAGAGTTTTTAATGGATACCAATCAATAGATATGAGGAGTTTATTTACTTTATTAGGGTTTTTCAGATAACAGATGTATCTTGGTTTGCATTATTGTCACTGTCATGCTCAGCTGTGTCTGACTCTTTGTGACCCCATAGACTGTAACCCATCAGGCTCCTCTGTCTACCAAATTTAGGCAAGAATTTTGGAGCAGGTTGCCCTTTCCAACTCTAGGGGATCTTCCTGACCCAGGGATTGAACCCACATCTCTTAAGTTTCCTGCATTGCCAGGCAGATTCTTTACCACTCAGCCAGATTTACAATTATTACAAATCTCTAGAGTTTCTAACAGGCCAAATATGCCATAATAGGAGAACAGAATTAAACCTGAAATGTATGTGAGTGTGGCTTCCTACTCTCTCTATATCTTCCCTGTCTTTTTGGTCCTACTGTTCTCTCTTCACTCCATTACTGTGCTTGAAAGCCCAGCAGGCATGTCTGTTCCTGCTGTGAGTGTGTGTATGTGTTCAACTTCCTTCAGGAGGCAAAGTCATACTGCTAATAACTTTGTTAGTGGCCATTCAGAAAAGAGAAAGACTGCTGCCTGCCTATACTATCAATGGATGTAGATATTGTTTAAATGTGTTTTTGTGAAAAGATGTTCAAGTTTCTTTAGAAGGAAAAAGTGGTTTCTGAAAAACATAGGCCTTTGTATGGTGAAACAAGTAGAAGAGTATGATTTTTTTAAACTTTATATTTTGAAATAGCTTAACTCATAATATTATGTTTCAATGTATAGAGCTTACTTTTGTATTCAACTCTCCTTTCATTCAGCTTCCCCAGTGATACACCTAAGGTAAAAATAGGTACATTTTAAAAGTCAGTTAATTGACATTCATACAATGCTATAAACTAAGCTAAGCTAAGCTAAGTCACTTCAGTCATGTTCAACTCTGTGCAACCCCATAGACGGCAGCCCACCAGGCTCCCCTGTCCCTGGGATTCTCCAGGAAAAAACACTAGAGTGGGTTGCCATTTCCTTCTCCAATGCATGAAAGTGAAAAGTGAAAGTGAAGTCGCTCAGTCGTGTCTGACCCTCAGTGACCCCATGGACTGCAGCCCAGCAGGCTCCTCCGTCCATGGGATTTTCCAGGCAAAAGTACTGGAGTGGGGTGCCATTGCCTTCTCCAGCTATAAACTAAACTACAGACCTTATTCCGATTTCATCAGTTTTTCCAAGCACTTGGTTTTGCTTTGTTTTGCTTTGTTTTGATGTGCAACATGTTAAAAGTTTTATCATATGTACAGTTCCGTATAGCCACCACCAAAATCAAGATGCAGACTCTTCCGTCAATACAGAGAAAACCTCTACTCCCTCATTCTCTCAGTATAAAGCTGTCATTTTGAGAATGTTATATAAATAGAATCATGTAGTATGTGACCTGTTATGGTTGACTTTTCCCACTCAGCAAAATTTCCTAGAGATAGATCCAAATAGTTGAGTATATCACTAGCTATTTTATTTAATTGCTGACTAGTATTCCATAGTTATGGACATTCTTCTTTTTAATTGATAAAGCTTTTTTGTTTGTTTTAGAAGGACATATGAATTATTTCTAAGTTTGGCTATTACAAATAAAGTGACAGTGAGCACTGATGTACAGGTTTTTGTGTGGATATGCATTTTCATTTTTGCAGGAATCAATATCCAGGAGTGAAATCACTGATTTGTGAAATGATATTAAAACACACACATACATGCACAGATTCATCTCTGAAGTATGTCAAGATATGCGAAGAAGTATGGTCATGAAACTATCTTGTAAATGCATTTGCAAGTTTTCGTAAGCACACTGAATGTTATTCTGCAAAGATGTCCAGCTAGACTTTCTAAAGCTTTCCTGGTGGTTCAGACAGGAAAGAACCTGCCCACAGTGCAGGAGACTTGAGTTCAATCCCTGGGTCAGGAAGATCCCCTGGAGAAGGAAATGGCAACCCATTCTAGTATTCTTGGCTGGCAATTTCTAAGCACACTTTGTCCTTTACCGCTTTCTGAAGTGGCATCAGAGGAAGCCTTACAAAAACTTGATCACAATTTTGGAAGTATAAAACAAAAGGTCCTTCTGCCAAGAAGTTTCTTTCTGCATATTTGTGTTTAATGTACATGGAACTGTTTTTTGATATCATTTCATATATGGACTTACCCCAGACTCTAGAACTAATAATTATCAGAGCACAATTTTTTAGAATATTCCATCCTTTTATGGTCTACAATGCCATTTCATCAGATACTAAAATTAATTGTCCATATTTCTGTGTTTTATATCTGTTCTAATACTAAACTTGTTTAATACTTTCACTAAAATGTGAAAGTATTAAAGTACAAACCTTAGAGTATCCAAGATATTAAAATTTCCTAAACATCAATATATCATTTTTATGCATATTTCTGTTTGTACTGTAATTTAATAAAATGTTGCAATTTGTTCCATAAGCATCATGCTCATTTTTTACTAGAGATATGCCTATGATACATATACACACACATATGCCACACACACACACATATACATAGATACAGATGTGGAGAGAGAGAAAATGATTGAGTTGAGAGACTTATTGAATTGAGATAGGAAGAGTTACTATGAAACATGGAAACCTTACAAAATTATGTTTTCCAACTTTGTTGTTACAGGTAGAGAAACACTGATTTTTGTATATTGATTGTATATTTACCAAAGTTGCTAAGTTCTCTCATTATCATAAAGACTTTAGATTCCATTAGGTTTTCTATACAGACAGTACAGTTCTGCTTCTTCATGTATAATCTCTATAATAGTAGATCTTTCTTTTGATATGTACACTGGCTATTTCTCTTTATCTTCTGTACATGTTTCCTAAAGATGACAGACTCTCCTGGTTTCCCCCTACTTTTCTGGCATCTTATTCTCTACTTCTTTATTCTTCCTGTCTCTTAGTGCTGGATGCTTCAGCAATCAGACCTTTGAGTTCCTCTCCCTTGTATCTAAGCAAATCATTTAATCTCACTGTTTTAAGCACATAGGAACACTGGTGACTTTCAAGTTTATAAATGTAAATTAGTGTTCTTTCTTGATCATGAGATGTGCATGATCACTATTTATTCAATTTCTCCAACTTATATGCTTATTAAGGATCTGAAACTTACTATCTTGGAAAATGAAGTCCAAATACTGCTGAGCTAGAGCATGGGCAAGTTGAAGTGTAAGAGCAGGTAAGGATCAGACTGAATTTAATTATAGACATTATGACATTTTGTCTTTGCTCTAGAAACAATGACGAAATATTGATATGTTTTAAGAAAGGAATAATGTTTAAATTTGCCACTTTAAAATTCTAGTCATAATATGTAGATTCATGAGGCATGTTAATAGATAAGAAATGCAGTTCAGAGACTATCAATAGTCTGAGTGAGACGACTTCAAGAATGAGCTTATGGTTGCTGGGGGGAAGGATGAAGAGAAGGGATATTTAGGGAGTTTGGGATAGACATGTGCACACTGCAAAATTTATACTGGATAACCAGTAAGGGTCTACGGTATAGCACATGGAACTCTGCTCAATGTTATGTGGTAGCCCAGATGTTGTATTCTATAATTTGCTGATTTATCACCTTATTTTTGCATTAATACCATATTACTTCAGTTATTGCATTTTTTTATATGTGTTTTACTATTTGGCAATATGTTTACTTTTTTTTGTTCTTTTTATTCAGATGAAAAATCTATTTTTACCATTTACTTCCTCAAGCAGAAGTTATAAAAACAAAACATTTTTTCTAGATAATTTAACCGAACCAACATCTTCAAATAAGTGTATTTTACATAAAAATTGGATTACTGATTTCTCCAGAAATATCAGAAGATCTAGTAATACTATTTCCCATATTTCAACAGTTGGTAGGAAGATGATAACATGTATATTCTGGTTTGTCTGGGATACCCTGGATTATAACTCCTCCCAGGAATATTAATTAATGGTGTCTCTTTTTTCACTCTTATGTGCACTGGGTAGGAAAACAAATTATAGATTTACTCTATCTTTGTATATTGTAAATACCCCTTCATTTATTTTCATAAATGCTTGGAAATTACAAGAGTTTGCATTCAGGGATATTTTCCCAGATGAACATTACAATAAGTTAGTCAAGTCCCTCAAATCCCACTGCATTTTTCAATGGATATGTATTGAATTATGTGATTTGGGAAGTGGGGTCTTTGTTTTCATTCCAAATATCACTTCTTCTATAATTCTTGAATTTTTGTACTTCATCATTCTAGTCAGGAAAAGAATATGACATTTATTTGTATCTTTTCTACATGTTTCAGTAAATTTTTATCTATTTGTTTTTCTATGTATCTCCTACCATTTTACTTATTCTGATTTTCCTGGAAAGAATTACCATTTTGACTAAATTGTCAGCGTAATCTAAACTTCACATTTTATATACACTAGCCATACTCTCAACCTAATGAAGAAAAGCATTGGTTAGGGATTCTTTAAAAATTCCAAATATAGTTAATACATCAAAAACAAAGTAAATATAGTCAATTTTCACTTCTGAACTATGCACATACAAAGCTAAGATTGATATATTATTTGAAAAAATTGGAGAAAATATCTTGATAATGATTCATGGCTCACAAAACAAGATATTATATTGAAAATGATTCAAAATAGATAAGCAAAATTTTAAATTTCTACAAAGTGATTCTTAAATTAAGCCTTCAGTTCAGTAACTCAGTCATGTCTGACTCTTTGTAACCCCATGGACTAGGGAGCCTGCCAGGCCTCCCTGTCCATCACCAACTCCTGGAGCTTACTCAAACTCATGTCCATTGAGTCGTGATGCCATCCAAACCATCTCATCCTCTGTCATCCCCTTCTCCTCCTGCCTTCCATCTTTCCTAGCATCAGGGTCTTTTCTAATGAGTCAGTTCTTCACATCACGGGGCAAAGTATTGGAGTTTCAGCTTCATCATCAGCCCTTCCAATGAATATTCAAGACTGATTTCCTTTAGGATGGACTGGTTGGATCTCCTTGCAGTCCAAGGGACTCTCAAGAGTCTTCTCTAACACCACAGTTCAAAAGCATCAATTCTTCAGAGCTCAGCTTTCTTGATAGTCCAACTTTCACATCCATACATCACTACTAGAAAAACCATGACTTTGGTTAGATGGACCTATGTTAGGAAAGTAATGTGTCTGCTTTTTAATACACTAAGTTGGTCATAGCTTTTCTTCCAAGGAGCAAGGGTCTTTTAATTTCATGGCTGCAGTCACCATCTGCAGTGATTTTGGAGCCCCCCAAAATAAAGTCTGACACTGTTTCCACTGTTTCCCCATCTATTTCCCATGAAGTGATGGGACTCTGCTTTATTCTGTACTCCAAGGCAAAATTTGCCTGTTACTCCAGGTATCTCTTGACTTCCTACTTTTGCATTCCAGTCCCCTATAATGAAAAGGACATCTTATTTGGGTGTTAGTTCTAGAAGTTTTTGTAGGTCTTCATAGAACCATCTAATTTCAGCTTCTTCAGCATCACTGGTCGAGGAATAGACTTGGATAACTGTGATATTGAATGATTTGCCTTAGAAACGAACAGAGAACATTCTGTCATTTTGGGACTGCACCCAAGAACTGCATTTCAGACTCGTTGACTGTGATGGCTACTCCATTTATTCTAAAGGATTCTTGCCCACAGTGGTAGATATAATGGTCATCTGGGTTAAATTCACCCATTCCAGTCCATTTTAGTTCACTGATTCCTAAACTGTGATGTTCATTCTTGCCATTTCCTGTTTGACCACTTCCAATTTACCTTGTTTTATGGACCTAACATTCCAGGTTCCTATGCAATATTGTTCTTTTTAATAGGTCAGACTTTACTCCATCACCAGTCACATCCACAACTGGGTGTTGTTTTTGCTTTGACTTCGTCTCTTGACTCTTTCTGTAATTATTTCTCCACTGTTCTCCAGTAGCATATTGGGAGCCTACCATTCTGGGCAGTTCATCTTTCATTGTCTTATCTTTTTGCCTTTCACACTGTTCATGGGGTTCTCAAGGCAAGAAAACTGAAGTGGTTTACCATTCCATTCTCCAGTGGACCACATATTGTCAGAACTCTCCACTATGACCCATCTGTCTTTGGTGGCCCTATATGGCATGGCTCATGGTTTCTTTGAATTAGAACAAGGCTGTGGTCCTTGTGATCAGTTTGATTAGTTTTTTGTGATTGTGTTTTTCATTTTGTCTGCCCTCTGATGGATAAGGACAAGAGGCTTATGGAAGCTTCATGATGGAAGAGACTGACTGAGGGGGAAACTGGGTCTTGTTGATGGGAGAACTATGCTCAGTAAATCTTTAATCCAATTTTTCTGTTGAAGGGTGGGGCCGTGTTCCCTCCCTGTTATTTGACCTGAGGCCAAACTATGGTGGATGTAATGAAGATAGTGGCAGCCTCCTTCAAAAGTTCCCATGCACACATTGCTGCACTCAGTACCCCCAACCCTGCATCAGGCCACCGCTGACCCACACCTCTGCCAGAGACTCCTGGACACTTACAGACAAGTCTGGGTCAGTCTCTTGTGGGGTCATTGCCCCTTTCTCCTGGGTCCTGGTGTGCACAAAGTTTTGTTTTTGCCCTCCCGGAGTCTGTTTCCCCAGTCCTGTGTAAGTTCTTGCAGCTCTATGGTACATTTAATGGCAATCTCTTCCAAGAGCGGTTATGTCATTCCCAGGTCTGCTGCATCCAGAGCCCCTACCCCTGTGGGAGGCCACTGCTGACCAGCCTACACAGGAGACACTCAACACTCAAAGGCGGGTCTGGCTCAGTCTCTGTGGAGTTTCCTGGTACACACAAGGTTTGGTTTGAGCCCTCTGAATGTCTCTGGAAGGTATGTGGTTTGATTCTAAACGTGATTTCACCCCTCCTACTGTCTTGCTGAGGCTTCTCCTTTGCCCTGGGACATGGCATATATTTTTTTGGTG
This sequence comes from Cephalophus harveyi, assembly GCA_006410635.1. Classification (NCBI taxonomy): domain Eukaryota; kingdom Metazoa; phylum Chordata; class Mammalia; order Artiodactyla; family Bovidae; genus Cephalophus; species Cephalophus harveyi. Next base: position 97,415 of record SJYT01071242.1, on the reverse strand, counting down.
GGATCCAGCATTCTCCTGTCGACGGTTGTTCAGCAGTGAGTTAATTTTCGAGTTCTCACAGGAGAAGATGTCCTTCTATTCCACAAGACAGTTCTAATCTTAAATTTAGCCTACAGATGAAAAATAAAAGACTTTTATAAGTATTAAAAATATTGATAGATGGCTTAAATTTATCTACAAATCTTAGCTTTTGCTGATGAAACATTTCCTAAATTGCTGCTTTGAAGACAAGTTAAAAACTTTGCAAAAACTTTAAAAAATTGTTTAAAATATGAATTCATGTGAAATATAAATTCCTAAAAGGAAAGTGCTATACTAATATATGCAAAGATAGTGAAATTTTTTTGTTGAATCAATCTTTTGGTGACATGATCATTTGATGATCATTTGAGGACCAAATATTTGGTGAAATGATCCATTTGTGCTCATAATAACATACTCTTTGTTCTAAAGCTTATTGCAAAAATTCATAATTTATGTCTTTGGCTGTGTATTGGTATTCAGTAACTGTGTGATTGATATTTTTAACTGAGATTGCATAAATTGTATAATAAATTGTACAAATGACCTGTATTTGCTTTTGAAATATCTATGAAGCAATCTGTTTCCTAAGCCATGTGCAGTTGTAAGAGAAATATAAAAATTTTGAAGTTTTACAGTGGATATCTAATTCTGAGTATAGTTTTCTTTCCATTTCCTAACTCCACAGTAAACATGATGATTTAATTTACTTTTAGAATCTATATCCACAAGCTAGATGCATAAATGTTTTGGTATAATTAAAATTGGCTTCTGAATTGCAGAAAGAACTAAACTACAGTTTGGCCCAGTTCTTAGGAGATGGATTAATTATACACAAGAGACTAATTATTTTTTCCCATTTTGATGTTTTAAATTGTACTGTGGATTCTGTGCCTTGGGTTAATTAAGCAATTATTTATTTTTAACGATTAACTCAAATGATTTACATGAGAGGACTATGCCCTGAGAAATATTGTTTTGTTTTAAAGGCAGCAATGCAGGAATGCTAAAGTTTTATTGTCTTTTTTTATCTTAAGCTTGATATTTACTTGGCTAAATACTTAAGGGATTTCTTAATTATGGCAAAGTTTTATTTTAAAAATAAATGTGGTAGACTTGCCCAGTTTAAATACCAGTGTTAATCAAATGTAAATAAGTCAATTATACAACTTATTTCAATTAAGGTCATCAGTTGAGTTCAGTTCAGTCACTCAGTTGTGTCCGACTCTTTGTGACCCCATGAATTGCAGCACGTCAAGCCTCCCTGTCTATCAGCAACTCCTGGAGTTCACTCAGGCTCACATCCATCGAGTCCATGAGGCCATCCAGCCATCTCATCCTCGTTCGTCCCCTTCTCCTCCTGCCCCCAATCCCTCCCAGCATCAGTCTTTTCCAATGAGTCAACTCTTCACATGAGGTGGCCAAAGTACTGGAGTTTCAGCTTTAGCATCATTCCTTCCAAAGAAATCCCAGGGCTGATCTCCTTCAGAATGGACTGGTTGGATCTCCTTGCAGTCCAAGGGACTCTCAAGAGTCTTCTCCAACACCACAGTTCAAAAGCATCAATTCTTTGGCACTCAGCTTTCTTCACAGTCCAACTCTCACATCCATATATGACTACTGGAAAAACCATAGCCTTGACTAGACAGACCTTTGTTGGCAAAGTAATGTCTCTGCTTTTCAATATGCTATCTAGGTTGGTCATAACTTTTCATGAATCCTCAAAACATTTACACATAACATAAAGGGCAACCAAACTTAAATTTATCTAATTATGTATGTTTCTATAATTTATTTCCATAAAAAGGGTATATAGTGGTAAAATACAATATCTTTTGTTTGGTTTGAGCTTATGAATCTTGCTTTCTTTCTTTAAAATTGCAGATGTGAATTTCTCACTTTGTATTCTTTTGAAAGTTGTGTCATCCTGACAAGATGCTGAACCTGTATTTATATTCTAACTATAATAATAATGTAGTGACATTATTCAACAGCTTATCTTCAAAGAGCTCAAAGACCGTAGATAACATGTTATCACACAGATCATAGTATTCTTGTGAATTCTGATGCTTTCTTTTCTTTTTGTTTAAATTAAATAATCTCAGAATAGGGTGTTGAAAATGAAAACACTTCATATTGGAGCTATTATGAAGAGCTTGGTTCATTATTTTCTTAAGCTCTAAAAACGAATATTTGAATTTCTAGGTTTAATCAAAAGTTACAGAGACATTTAATTAAAAAAATCCAATTAATCTAATCCAACCTCTCTCATACTGCAGGTTGACTTTTTACTTTATTTCATGAACAGTGTCACTCAACTACTTAACTTCCCTTATGTCAGGAGACAATCTCTTCCAGCGCTTAATAGTTCTACCTCTCTAAAATACCTTTTTAATACTGTGCTAAAATCTGTTTACATATACATTTTGACTTTTGGGTCCCATCCTTTACTAAAAAACAACACATCACTCTTTCATCACAACCCCAGGCCAATACTTATGCTAGATTGGGCCATTTCATTTAGCAAGTAAAGGTCTAATGGCAGGGTTTAACTCGCAGAGGGCCCAGGTTTACAGTCTTTGAATGATCATAGACAACAAATAATTATTAGAGAATGAGAGAGATTTTGAAGAGAGGATGTTGTGTTAAGAGAACAAATTGGACATATCAGATTCTGAGTATCAAGAAAAGGTTTGCATAATGACCTATGACAAAGAGAATGAGGACCTCATCCAATAAGGTAATAATAAGGATGACAAAAGGGAAAGAGTTTGGAACATTTTAGAAATGACTTGATGTGATGCCTCACTAGATGTGGGGCAGAATCACAACAAAGATGACTGATAGTTGGAGCCTGATTGATAGAATTACAGTGAGATCAAGAGTATCTCGTGTAATCAAATAATTATTGAAAATTCATTTTATATATATATATATATACATATAAAACTCCCTGCTTAGAGCTCTCAAATAGTTGCTCATTGCACATAGAATAACAAACAAATTCCCTACCATGTTCTGCAAGCTTTACATAATCTTACTATTCTTCTCGACCTTTTTGGAATCATCTTATGCCATTTGGGGGGCTTTCCACGTGACGCTAGTGGTTAATAACCAGCCTGTCATTGCAGGAGATGGAAGAGATGCGAGTTGAATCCCTGGGTCAGGAAGAAGATACCCTGGAGTATGAAGGGCGACCCACTCCATATTCTTGCCTGGGAAATTCCATGGAGAGAGGAGCCTGGTGGGTGCAGTCCACAGGGCTGCAGAGTTGGACGTGACTGAGGAACTGAGAGGATGAGAATACACACGCCACTGCAACCCATGTTCACTGTCTTCCATCCTCACTAGTTTTATGTATTGTACAAGTTTACATCCTTGCACATTTTCAGTTCAGTTCAGTTCAGTTCAGTTGCTTAGTTGTGTCCGACTCTTTGCGACCCCATGAATCGCAGCACGCCAGGCCTCCCTATTCATCACCATCTCCCGGAGTTCACTCAGACTCATGTCCATCGAGTCCGTGATGCCATTCAGCCATCTCATCCTCGTTCGTCCCCTTCTCCTCCTGCAAATAGTTCAACTGGAATTCCACTAGCTTTGTTCGTAGTGATGCTTTCAAGGCCCACTTGACTTCATATTCCAGGATGTCTGGCTCTAGGTGCGTGATCACACCATTGTGATTATCTGGGTCATGAAGATCTTTTTTGTACAGTTCTTTGGTGTATTCTTGCCACCTCTTCTTAATATCTTTTGCTTCTGTTAGTTCCCTACCATTTTTGTTCTTTATTGAGCCCATCTTTGCATGAAATGTTCCCTTGGTATCTCTAATTTTCTTGAAGAGATCTCTAGTCTTTCCCATTCTTTTGTTTTCTTCTATTTCTTTGCATTGATCGCTGAGGAAGGCTTTCTTATCTCTCCTTGCTATTCCTTGGAACTCTGCATTTAAATGGGTATATCTTTCCTTTTCTCCTTTACTTTTTGGCTCTCTTCTTTTCACAGCTATTTGTAAAGCCTCCTCAGGCAGCCGTTTTTCTTTTTTGCATTTTTTTTTTCTTGGGGATGGTCTTGATTCCTGTCTCCTGTACAGTGTCATGAACTTCCATCCGTAGTTCATCATTTTAGGATAAGAAGCAGTTTTTTTTTTCTGCTTCCAGTTTATTTTAATATTTTCACCATTTGTTTGAAGATAAAATTGCATATAGACAAACACATAGGTCTTAAATGTACAATTCAGAGTTTTATCATATTAATAGCATGAAGATGCAGAAAATTTCCATCCTTCAGAAAGTTTCATTAAGTCTCTTTCCAGTCAATATCCATACTTATACCCACACTTTTTAAAGATCAGTGTTAAGTTTATAGCAAAATTGAGAGAAAAGTACAGAGGGTTCCCATATCCTCCTGGCCCCCACACCTGTGTAGCCTCTCCCACTGTCTGTATCACTCACTAGAATGGTACACTTGCTACAGCTGACAAATATGCATTAATATATCATACTAAAAATTCTATGGACAGAGGAATATGGCAGGCTACAGTCCATGGACTCACAGAGTCAGACATGACTAAGCACACCCGCACACACACCTGAAGTCCATAGTTTACATTGTGGTTCAGTCATGGATTTCTCCAGGCAAGAATACTGGAGTGAGTTGCCATGGCCTCCTCCAGGGAATCTTCGGCACCCAGGGATTAAATCCTCATCCTGGGAAGACCTGTGTAGTCTATAGGGTTTGACAAATGTATAATGACATGCATCCTTCATTATAATATCATAAGGAGTATTTTCAAGGCTCTCAAACTCCTCTGTGCTCCAACTATTCATACCCAACTCCAACCCCTGGCAAACATTTTTTTTTTTTTTTTTTTTTTTTTTATTGTCTCCATAGGTTTTGCCTTTTTAGCACATCATAATGTCTGTAAAAATCTTTGATCTACTTTAAAATATGATTGCTTTCTTATTGTTGAATGTTAAGGTTCTTTGTATATTTTAGATAAAGTCCTTTATTGTATGTGTGTTTTGCAAAAATTTTCTCGTTGTCTGTGGCTAATCTTCTAATTTATCTGACATTATTTTTCACAGATCAAAGGTTTTAAATTTTCCTTTTTATTATTATTTTCTTGTAGTTTTTAAAGATATCCTGGAAAAATTGCTTTGTCATGTCTATATGTATTATGAATGACATTTTTCTTAATGGTAAGCAGATGTTTAAATTTTAATGAAGGTCAATTTATCAGTTTTTTCTTTTATGATTGATTTTTCATGTGTCCTTTGTGAGAAATCTTTCCTATCCCCAAGCTATTGAAGATTTTCACCTATATTTTTTCATAAAACTTTATAGTAATTTTATGTTGAGAGTTGGGTTTGAGGTTCATATTTTTCATGCATCTATGCAGGAGATCCAACCAGTCCATTCTGAAGGAGATCAACCCTGGGATTTCTTTGGAAGGAATGATGCTAAAGCTGAAACTCCAGTACTTTGGCCACCTCATGCGAAGAGTTGACTCATTGGAAAAGACTCTGATGCTGGGAGGGATTGGGGGCAGGAGGAGAAGGGGACGACCGAGGATGAGATGGCTGGATGGCATCACTGACTCAATGGATGTGAGTCTGAGTGAACTCCGAGAGATGGTGATGAACAGGGAGGCCTGGCATGCTGCGATTCATGGGGTCGCAAAGAGTCGGACACGACTGAGCGACTGAACTGAACTGATGCAGTTATTGTAGCATTATATGTTGAAATAGCTTTCTTTTCCTTATCAGGTTTTCTTGGGAGTTTTGTTGAAAATCAATTGGTTGTTAATTCATGAGTCTATTTATGGGCTCCATTCTGTACCATTGATTTATTTGTGTCTTTGTATTTTGTTACTACACTCTTTTGATTACTGTAGGTCTATGAAAAGTCAGCTTAAATTGCATTTCTAGATGTTGTTTCAATTAATCTAAGTTTTTAGCAGTTGTGTGTAACTTTTGTCAATAAGTGAATGAAAAGAAAAAGGAATTGGAATTTTGATTGAGACTGTGTTAAACATATAGATTGACTTGACATCTTAATAATATTAAGCTTTCTAATCCATCAAAATGGCATATTTCTCTATTTATTTAGGTCCTTTTCTCAGCAATGTTTTTTAGTTTTAAATTAGTTTTCTATATCTTTTGTTAACCTTATTATTAGGTATTTTATTTCTGATATTACTCTATAATAATTGTTTACATTTTGTTTCAAATTCTCTGGGGCCAGAAAATAGAGATATATTTGGCTTTGTGTGTAGATATTTTTATCCTATGTCCTAATTTTTAGATTGGCTTTTTGTTGTGTATTATTTAAAGTCTTCTAAATAATGGCAACCCACTCTAGTACCCTTGCCTGGAGAACCCCATGGACGGAGGAACCTGGTAGTTTACAGTACATGGGTCTTCAAAGAGTCAGACACGACCGAGCGATTTCACTTCACATCTTCAAGTAAATTATTATGTCATCTGTAAACAGAATTTTACTTCTGCTTTTGATATAGCTCAATGGGTAAAGAAGCCACCTGCAATGCAGGAGAAGCTGGAGATGCAGGTTCGATTCCTGGTTTGGGAAGATCCCCTGGAGGAGGAAATGGCAACCCACTTCAGTATTCCTGCCTGAAAAATTCCAAGGACAGAGGAGCCTGGTAGGCTATAGGCCATGTGGTTGCAGTGAATGACACAACTGAGTGACTAAGCACAGAGGCCTTGATATTCATGTTTTTTATTCAATTATTTTGATGCTATTCAATTATTTTGATGCACTTCAAATGTCAGTTTTGACAGAGCATGGTGAAATGAGACATCCTTGCCTTCTTCCTGAATTTAGATGGAAACTATTCAGTGTCCTATTATGTATGATGAAAGCTTAAATATAAGAATTTGTGGATTTTTCTCAAATGAATTTTACTAAAAATTTCCCTCCTATTCCTGGTTTGCTGAAAATTTACAAGTGGGTATTGAATAATTTCAACACTTTTGAGATAACTTGATTTTTCTCTTTTATAATAATAAAATAAAGCAAATAAAAATTATATATCTCCAATATTTTCATATTATATGTATATAAAAATATCTCTCTCTATATATATATATACACACACATATATGGACTTCCCTGGTAGCTCAGTGGTAAAGAATCTGCCTGCCAATGGAGGGGACCAGGTTTGATCCCTCGGTCAGGAAGATATCCTGGAGAAGGAAATGGCAACCCACTTCAGTATTCTTGCCTGGGAAATCCCATGGACACAAGAGTCTGACAGGTTACAGTCCATGGGGTGGCAAAAGAGTCAGACATGACTTAGTGACTAAAACAACAACAAAATACACACACACACACACACACACACACATATATAAGAGCCTGGAAAGCTACAGCCCATAGCGTTGCAAAGAATTGGACATGACTGAGCAACTTTTTCACTTTTTCATATATATATCAAACATTTTCAGAAGTTGAATCTTTCAAAGGAAGAGAGAATCATGCCACAGGGAACAATGAGTTCTTGGCTCAGGAGATTGTCAAACTATTCTGCAGGACAGATTCTTAAACGGTCTCCTAATAGAGGCATCAAATCCTACCAACTTCAGTTTCTTGCCAACTCTAAGTCCATTTCAACTCAAATTTCAATTCAAAATGGAAAATATTTATGCAATACTAAGCACAATGATATTTGTGCGTGCATGCATGCTAAGTCCCTTCAGTCATGTCCAACTCTTTGTGACCCCACAGACTAGCTCCCCAAGCTCCCCCATCCATGGGATTTCCCAAGCAACAGTACTGGAGTGGGTAGCCATTTCCTTATCCAGGAGATCTTCCCAACCCAGGGATGGAACCCGAGTCTCTTATGTCTCTTGCATTGGCAGATGGGTTTTTTTTTTTCTTTTTACCACTGTGTCACCTGGAAACCTTACACTGATATTCAGTACAAGTGGGCTTCCCTGGTGGTTAAGACGGTAAAGCGTCTGCCTGCAATGTGGGAGACCTGGGTTCAATCCCTGGGTCAGGAAGATCCCCTGGAGAAGGAAATGGTACCTTCTCTAGTACCCTTGCCTGAAAAATTCCATGGACTGAGGAGCCTGGTAGGCTACAGTCCACAGGGTCGCAAAGAGTCGGACACGACTGAGCGAATTCATTTCACTTCAGTGCTGGTACAGACTTGTTTCAATAACTGGAGTAGAGGCTTTAATTTTAGCCCCCCAGTACTGATTCCTAGAAGTGAAGTCGCTCAGTTGTGTCCGACTCTTTGCGACCCCGTGGACTGTAGCCCACCAGGTTCCTCTGTCCATGGGATTCTTCAGGCAAGAATACTGGAGTGGGGTGCCATTTCCTTCTCCAGGGGATCTTTCCGACCCAGGAATAGAACCGAGGTCTCCCGCATTGCAGGCAGACACTTTAACCTCTAGAAAGGACTCTAGAATTCTTCAGCAAAGGAGCCGCCATCTCTACGACATTCACAAAGTTGGGAAATAAATTACCTGCTGTCCAATTACCGTTCACTGCATTGTATCAAACTTGATCTCTGGATTGGAAGTCTGCCATGCATATTATCCCAGTTCTATGTTAATAAAATGAATGTCATGTATACAATGTCTTCTTTTCTTACCCAACCACTCAATTTAAGTTTCCCACAAGTACACCTTATCTGGTTAGCTTTCCAGCATCTTCACAGCAATGTAGAACAGATATTAAAAAGGTAATCCATCATACCCACTATGGAGGAGTGCTCTCAAAATCTCCAGCTGTCCCAATCAAATGAGAAAAGAGTTTTGTCTGGTGGAAATGTGGGAAAAGATCAATAGTCTGTCTTCTCTTAGCGGACAGTTTTTCATCAAGAATCATGCTAAGAATCATAATTTGTATGAGAAAATAATCTAAAAAATAACACATATATGTATAACTGAATCACTTTGCTGTATACCTGAAACTAACACACCATTGTAAATCAACTATGCTTCAATACAAAATTAAAATTTTTGAAAAAAATCACGCTTTTGCGCTTTGTCTTTTTCTGTCAAGAATACATCCTAAGTCCTGAGCCAGAAACTTTTTTCTGCAAAGAATATTTCCTAGCTTAAATTTCAATGAGCAAAGTCAGCCATGCTTCAATTTAGAAAGTAAATAAATAAAAAATGTTATCAGAAAAATTCAGTTGGGAGTTACTAATTCGAACTACTATTTTCTGACTCAGGAATTTTTTAAAAACATATTTTAAAAGGCTGTAGAATGAACACAGGATAAAAATCAACCTAGACATTTCAAAGCTTGAACACTGAGTAGATAACAGCAGAATGAGGGAAGATGTCTGTTATATTTATCACTTTGCAATGAAACCCATTTTTTTGTCAAAAAATTTCAGTCAAAATAGGTAAATCTATAACTTTATTAGACCTTATTATTTTATGGATAGAGGAGTTTATTCTTTCACTTTGCAAAATAGAGAAATGAATTAAGGGAGTACAGCTTAGAGATTAATTTAATTTTTATTGTGTTTATAACTAGAACATACACAATATAGTCTCTCTTCAGAGATTTTATAGCAGTGCCTCAAAGAAAATAAAGTGCTGAATTCATGTGGGATCAGCAAAGGTAATTAACTTCAGCATCTTTGTAAGGATTTGAAATAAAGTGGAAATAGAATTGTTAGGTTTTATAAGGCAGGGTTATATTAACTTACCAAATAAACATCTCTATCTTGTGTTTTTCATGACAAAATTGAGATTTTGAAGCTCTTGAGTGAGAACATTGATCACAAATCAATAAAACCAAATATAGTCTGTTTTCAACTTTCTTAGATTGGGGACTTTTGCATCACATAATTGTGCTGATGAGCTGAAAAAGAATAAGAGTGAGTAGTTTTATTTGATATATTTTATGATATAAATAGCATTTCTGTGTTTCAATAAACCATTTATTGTTCTACAGATTTTATAAAATCTGTAGACATATTTCCCAAAGGTTCTAGTTTTCTAAAGATGGAAAATAGAATAAATGGAGACAGAAACACATGAGCAATGGCTTGGGAAGGAGAAAAAAATGTGTAATATACTTTCATTGAGATTTATACACTAGTAATCTCTTTTACTGACTCATTGGAAAAGACCCTATGCAGGAGAAGGCTGAAGACAGGAGGAGAAGGGGATGACAGAGGGTGACACAGTTGGATGGCATCACTGATTTTGTGGACATTAGTTTGAGCAAGCTTCAGGAGCTGGTGATGGACAGGGAAGCCGGGTGTGCTGCATGGGATCATAAAGAGTCAGACACAACTGAGCGACTGAACTGAACTGATTCTCTTTTACTAACAAAATATGCCCATGTGATGCCCCAGTATGCCTAAAATATGCCCCAGTAATAAAATGATATCTATAAAAACTTGAGTTTATTCTGGGTGTATAAATTGAAGTGTTAAATGTATGATCCTTATTCTACTATATTAAAGACTTTAGTGGGATTAACAGATACTCTTTTTACCAAGAAACAAAAAAATATTAGGCTTTGCTTTGCTTTGTTGGTGGCGGCATTGCCATTAAATGCATTTTGAAAGAGACGTCTTATCTTTGGGATGTTTCTTTAAAGACAATTTTGTCATTATTATTGTGCCATTGGATATCAGGAGCTTTTATCGACATCTGGGAACTAAAAGGAAACAGTGATGTAAGATTTGTCTTATCTAAACAGGTGTAAAATAAGGAAACCCTCAGAAATAACTTTCAGACTCCAACAGCAAAATATCTTATCTAACTTCTCTCAGATTTACCCCATCTGGTCCAGAATAATTCACAGCTGATAATCAATAGAAAAAGAACAAGCAGAGTTCTCTTCACAGACAATATAATTTCTCTTTTAACAATTGTGGTTTACCATCATCAATTAAGTCCTATTTCTGAAATAAATCAATTGCTGATAGGTGTTTCAAAGGTTTTTAATCCTTTCCATCTTATATATCAGAGGGGACAATCAGACTCCATTAAAGAGCAAGATAAATTGATCTACAGAGAAATTTAGTCATAACAGAGGTATAACAGAGGTATAATGAAGCAAATCTTTTGGAAGTAAGAAAAATAATTAGGTAAATATAGGGTCATGTGTTTTAAACTATTTCTCCCTAAAGAAGGAACTTTGATTCAAACAGTATAAAAATTCAGGGAGGGACAAAATAAAAAGTAATCTCTTCTGTCTCTCAGGACTATAATATTAACATAATTGACACATTCAATACCATAATATCTTCCTGCAGATTTCCTTCTTATTCCCACAACTCACTTAAATGAGTTTAGTAAGAATGGTAATATTTTCACAGATAATTAAATGAGTCATTAGAGCTGGTTTTTGGTGATGAACAACAAAGACAGCAGAGATGTGGAGCCAGAAGATCTGCATTTGAATTGTCTTAACACATCCTCCTGTGGGCATCCTTTTTTCTCACAGAGTAGGAAGTGCACTGCTCTGTTTAGTTTTAATATTACAGGGCATGGCATCTGGTCCCATTACTTCATGGCAAATAGATGGGGAAACAATGGGAACAGTGAGAGACTGTGATTTTGGGGGCTCCAAAATCACTGCAGATGGTGACTGCAGCCATGAAATTAAAAGATGCTTGCTCCTTGGAAGAAAAAGCTATGACCAACTTAGATGCCTGTTAGAAAGCAGAGACATTACTTTGCCAACAAAAGTCTGTCTAATCAAAGCTCATTTTTCCAGTCATCATATATGGATGTGAAAGTTGGATTATAAAGAATGCTGAATGTTGAAGAATTGATGCTTTTGAACTGTGGTGTTGGAGAAGACTCTTGAGAGTCCCTTGGACTGCAAGGAGATGCAACCAGTCCATCCTATAGGAAATCAGTCCTGAATATTCTTTGGAAAGACTGATGTTGAAGCTGAAGCTCCAACACGTTGGCCCCCTGCAAAGAGCTAACTCATTGGAAAAGACCCTGATGTGTGAAAAGATAGAAGGCAGGAAGAGAAGGGGACGACAGAGGATGAGATGGCTGGATGGTATCACGGACTCGATGGACATTGAGCTCCAGGACTTGGAGATGGACAGGGAAGCCTGGTGGGCTCCAGTCCAGTGACTCTTTGGGGTCACAAAGAGTCAGGCATGACTGAGCAATTGACTGACTGGTTACAGGGCATTGTTTGGTTCACATCTGTAATGGTTGGAATTTATGTACTAAAAGATTAGGATGCATGGGTGTAGATCTCTTCCTTTTCTTTCTTCTATAGAATGGAGTAATAACGTTCAGGTATTGTTTCTCCACGGAAGCAGGTTGAAATCTCTCACAGTCCTTCACAATGTCCTACTTGGAGTTAAGTAGTTATGGTAATATTGGCACCACTTTCCAACTTATCATACTTCACTCTATATCTCATATCTATATCACCCAATGCTAGGTGAAGATTCATCTCTTAAAAATCTGAGCCGTCTTAATGGCCTGTTTGAGCTTGAACCTATCAGGCTTTTAGGGCTAATAGTTAACATTAGCATTTTAGGACAAAGTTGAATGGTAGAGTGAGGCTTACTAATATTCTATGTGTTGAGTTATATGCCTTCAGCCTGGGATCATTTTTGCCTCTCATTTGATAGCAATTGCAATTGCTGAAAAATAATACACACTATAAGACCAAATAGGGAGGTATGACTGCATTTTGAGGAACAATATTAGAAAATTCTGGGTTTCCTGGCCCCTAACATGTAGTAGCCTCACAATTTTATCATTTGTTTTTCCACTGGGGATTGCAGAGTTGTTTCACACCAGTACCTTTTAATTCATACATAAATTCTTAGTAACCTTGGCCTTTAAGTTGAGAACTGGGTAATTTAAGAGAGGTAACAGAAAATTCAGAAGAAAGTAGAAATAAAAGAACCATATAAAAAGATTAAAGAAAGAAAACATAGACTTGAAGGTTTATTGGAAAATAATTATCCAGACATTCTCAAATTATGAGCTATCATCCAAAACCTAAATATAGATCTGGTTCTGTAATTGATATTGGCACGTCACTTCTAAGATGCCAAGTTTTCACTACTTCATTTCAAAATGAACTTTAAAAATTGAGGTCTCTATTCTATAAAATAAACTCAAACACCATTAAGATAAAGCTCAGAAGATGACTTAGAAGAATATCAAAATGAAATGCCTTTCTACTGCTCCAAGTACAGAAAAATTGTGGTGCCTGTTTTGGTGAAGAATTTTGAATAACTTGAAGAATATATCCATCATATTCAGAAGCCTTGACAGTTTCTATCGTGATTTAAGGCCTGGGGGCTTTCTTTAGCAATTTCAACAGTTATTTACAAGTCTGGTGCTGCATAGACAGCGCAACATTGCTTTGGGCTGATTACAATGTAATAGCTTATACCAGGGTGTCATTAATAAGTTATTCTTCTCTTTGTATTCCTCAAATCAAGCTACTTGAGTCTGCTTATTCTATTGATACTTCTGAACTGTTCTCTATTTCTTTCTGATTTCCCAGGCTGTTAACTTGGTACATTTTGCTTGAATTCTGCCAAAAGCCATTGTTACTCTCTCACCCTAGTTCCATCATTCTAATTTCAGGGTTATATTGAATTACATGTGGGTTGTTGCTATGGCAGGAATTGATGGGTGTTGGCTTATGATTTGTTTCCCAGCTAAATAAATGACACATTGACCTAAATAATGTTTCAGTAACTGAAGTAGTTAAAACAACTTATTTAGGATACTGGACACTGGCAATACCTACTCTGTGTCAGCTGAACTGAAATTGTTTTGAGAGGTCATAAACCCCTGTGCTTCTCATAAAATACTAAAAGCATTATTGCTAAACAATCCAACAGACTATTCTCTTTATTCTTCTATTCTTTCAATTAACTTGAAAAGGTAACGAGTCTTTAAATAATCATACTGCATCCCTGGCCATAATAACGGAAATCGCGTGTACATGGCATTGACAACTGTCTGAATCTCTCTGAATTAGTGAGGCATCTGTGATGGAATGCACAATAATTCCCCATGGAGCAAATCAATTGTCATCTGTGTAGCTTGAGTTTAAATCAACTTATTTGTCTAAGATTCCTGGTTAAGAAATATGAGTTCATTAAGAATATTATAAAATAAATTAAGGTAGCAGATCTTATTAGGAGAGAAATGCTTAGAAGACTCACTCTGTTTTAATGAAAATATTTTCTATTTGACATCTCAGTTCAAGCAGAAAATGATAATCTTATAGACAAAGAAACAAATGTGGGTGTGCATTCACGTCTCCTTCTAATAATTCCTGATAGTACAGTTTTGTTGCTTTATAATAATGGGCTTTGTCATGAAGGAATTTTTTTTCTCAGCTTTCCCACTGTGATGAAATACAAGTATTTTCTGATAAAGTATAAATATAACTTTGGCTAATATTAATGAATGCTAAAAAACCCCAAGATCACCATATGTGCTCAATTTATTTTCTTTCCACAAAAATCTTTCTGCTGTAAATGATGAGTGGAGAAGGTAGGCTATAAATTCTAAAATCATAATATTTGTATGGCATAGCTGTTGGCTGAAGCATAGAGCTGAAGCCATCAGCTGACTCCTATGTGATAATATTATAAAGACACTAGTAAGGATTGAATTGGAATTCTTCCTGAAAATGTTATGAGGGGAATGTTGACACAGAGCTGACTAGAGTATTTCACTAAGTTTTAAGTTAGGAAAAGGTTAGCTTTTCAGATCATGTTTACTTTCCAGGGAGCAGGGAATTGGCGAGCTAAAAGGAGCAAGTTTCCTTTTGAGTGGTAAGAAGAGCTCCAACATTTTATTTTCCTAAATTTTCTCATCCACAAACTCCTATTCAGAAATACAAATTAAATATTGTCTATTCTAATTAAGTTGATCAGGAAATTTCATCTCACACGCTAGTTAAGTAATGCTCAAAATTCTCCAAGCCAGGCTCCAAGAGTACCTGAACCATGAACTTCCAGATGTTCAAATTGGATTTAGACAAGGCAGAGGAACCAGAGATCAAATTGCCAACATCCCCTGGATTGTGAAAAAAGCAAGAGAGTTCCAGAAAAACATCTATTTCTGTTTATTGACTATGCCAAAGCCTTTGATTGTGTGGATCACAATAAACTGTGGAAAATTCTGAAAGAGATGGGAGTACCAGACCACCTGACCTGCCTCTTGAGAAATCTGTATGCAGGTTAGGAAGCAACAGTTAGAACTGAACATGGAACAACAGACTGGTTCCAAATAGGAAAAGGAGTATGTCAAGGCTGTATATTGTCACCATGCTTATTTAACTTATATACAGAGTACATCATAAGAAATGCTGGGCTGGAGGAAGCACAAGCTGGAATCAAGATTGCCGGGAGAAATATCAATAACCTCAGATATGCAGATGACACCACCCTTATGAAGAAGAACTAAAGGGCCTCTTGATGAAGGTGAAAGAGGAGAGTGAAAAAGTTGGCTTAAAGCTCAACATTCAGAAAATGAAGATCATGGCATCTGGTCCCATCATTTCATGGGAAATAGATGGGGAAACAGTGGAAACAGTGTCAGACTTTATTTTTCTGGGCTTCAAAATCACTGCAGATGATGATTGCAGCCATGAAATTAAAAGATGCTTACTCCTTGGAAGGAAAGTGAAAGTGAAGTCGCTCAGTTGTGTCCAACTCTTTGCGACCCCATGGACTATAGCCTGCCAGGCTCCTCCCTCCATGGGATTCTCCAGGCAAGAGTACTGGAGTGGATTGCCATTTCCTTCTCCAGGGGATCTTCCCGACCCAGGGATCCAACCTGGGTCTCCTGCATTCCAGGCAGATGCTTTAACATCTGAGCCACCAGGGAAGCCCATGGAAGGAAAGTTATGATCAACCTAGGCAACATATTAAAAAGCAGAGACATCACTTTGCCAACAAAGGTCCGTCTAGTCAAGGCTATGGTTTTTCCAGTGGTCATGTATGGATGTGAGAGTTGGACTATAAAGAAGGCTGAGCACTGAAGAACTGATGCTTTTGAACTGTGGTGTTGGAGAAGACTCTTGAGAGTCCCTTGGACTGTGAGGAGATCCAACCATTCCATCCTAAAGGAGATCAGTCCTGGGTGTTCTTTGGAAGGACTAATGCTAAAGCTAAAACACCAATACTTTGGCCACCTGATGCGAAGAGCTGACTCATTGGAAAAGACTCTGATGCTGGGAAAGATTGAAGGCAGGAGGAGAAGTGGACGACAGAGGATGAGATGGTTGGATGGCATCACCGACTCAGTGGACATGGGTTTGGGTGGACTCCGGGAGTTGGTGATGGACAAGGAGGCCTGGCGTGCTGCAGTTCATGGGGTCTCAAAGAGTTGGACACGACTGAGTGACTGAACTGAACTGAACTGAGGATTCCTCCTATTGGGTTGTTTAAGCTAGTCTTGGAGACAGTTTCAATTAAGACAGATGCCAACATGATAGTATCGATTATGGAAGCAAATGATGAAACTATGCTGATGTTTGTGTTTTTCTAATACAGAAATATGTTTCTATCACTGAAGATACAATAATTAGTATGTAAGCATGTGTGTGTTCTCAGTTGCTCGTCATGTCCGACTCTTTGTGACCGATGGACTGTGGCTGGCCAGGCCCCTCGGTCCATGGGTTCCCAGGCAAGAATACTGGAGTAGGTTGCCATTTCCTCCTTCAGAACAAATGCCTTGCATTTCATAATAGTTATAATTTGTTTAATTTTCTATTGGCAAACTTCCATGCTGTTAGCAAATTTTTGCTATTATAAATTATATTTTAATATTCAAAGAAGGGAAAACTTTTATGGCTGATAAATATAAATGCTCAATATGACAAAAATGTAGGTAGTTTAAAAATATATTCTTTCACCTACATATCGATGACAAAAATGAAAAATTTTAACCACATTAAATGTACATGAAGATATGGAGCAATGGATACTCATTTGTGATTATGGCTGATGAAAAACATCCATTCATTTTGATACTTAAAATAAGACCTCTGGCATGAGATTAACTACATGATTATAATTTATTCCTTATGAATCCAGTTAAACTACCTTGTTCTAATTAACTTGATTCTAAAGTGAATAAGTATTAAAATATACTAATGATTTTTTTAGCATAAAGAAAGGGAAGCATGAGAACTATTCATTATCTTGAACTAGAACTGCCTATATGTATTTTTTAATCGTTGAGGGAAACTGGTAACTTTCCTTCCAAATAATGGTATTAAATTATTCTCTCAACATTAATATGTACAGAATGATGATTTTTACTACATTCTTGCCATTAGTGACTATTACAGTATTTTATAATTATTGCCAATGTAATACGAGTAAGGTGTTACCCCATTGTGACTTTAATTTGCATTTCCTTGTTACAGGTGAGGTCAAATATGTTCATGCATGTTAATTTGGCATTTCTTCTATTGATTATCTATTTATTTGCCAAGTGTCTCGTGTTTAATTTTGTTAGAGATTTTATAATAATTTTTATTTTTTTGTGTGTTATCTTTTAACACTTTTATTGTATCTTTTGCTGCATAGATTTTTAAATATGATTAAATAAACTTTCTTTTTAATCTTTGGTTCATATATTTTTAGAATATTTATCTGTTAATAACTCCAGATTATTACAGTTTTATCCTGCATTTTCTTCCTTTAATGGCTTTTAGTACTTTTACAATTTTATGTATACATTTTGACTTTTAACCGGCTGAAATATGTTTTTGTGTGTGGTATGAATTAGATATTTAACTCAATTCTCCATATATACAATAATTTTTCCAAGGCTAGTTTTTGAACATTTGTATGTTATTTGAAATTCTACACTGATCTTGTATTAAACCTCTTTCTGTATATGCTGCTGCTGCTAAGTCACTTCAGTCGTGTCCGATTCTGTGTTACTTGTAAACATCTTCTTCTTCCTTTTCTTCCTCTCTCATATCTTTTACATTTTTCTACCATTACTCATGAATGAAAAGTTAATGGGTTTAAAAATTGAAATACTTTATAGTATCTAATAATTTTCAACTAGTATGTTGTGCTTATATGTTGTATAAATTACCAACTGAAGTGATTATGTATTCTTTTCCAATATTTAAAAGTCTTATTTTTTTAGCCTGTTTTACTGTACTGGGAAAGATAAAACAACATTGAACTTTGGTAGTAATGGCAAACAATAGATTCCCTCAGAATGGGAGAAAGTATTAGTATTTGCAAAGGACATATCTGATAAAAGACTACTTTGTACTAAAATGTACAAAGAACTCTTCAAAATCAGTCATAAGAAATTGAACATCTGGGTTAAAATATGGACCAAAGACCTAACAGATAGTTTACCAATGATATACAGATGACAAAAATCATATGAAAATATGTTCCACATTGCTTGTTATCCAGGAAATGCAAATTAAAATAACAATGAGCTACTAGTACACAACTGTTAGAATGGCGAAAGTCTGGAACACCAAAAATATCAAATGCTAGTGAGGATGTGGAAAAACAAGAACTCTCCCTTGTTAGTGGGAATGAAAAATAGTACAGACACACACTTTCAAAGACAGTTTGGAATTTCTTATAAAAGTAAGCGCCCTCTTACCAAATGATCCAATGATCACACTCCTTGGTATTTACTTAAAGTAGTTGAAAAGTTATGTCAACAGAATAACCAGCACCCAGAGGTTTATAGTAGCTTTATTTGTGATTGACAAAACTTGAAAGTAATCAAGATGTCCTTTAGAAGGTGAATACACAAACTATAATAATAAAGCCAGCCAAGAAAAGACATAGAGTAACCTAAAAGTATATTGCTAAGTGAAAGAAGCCAAACTGAAAAGACCGCATACTTTATGATTCTCACTATATAACATTCTGGAAAAGACAAAACAATGGAGACTGTAAAAAGTTGCCAGAAGTTAATGGGAGGGAGGAGTGAATAAGGGGAGCATGAAGAAGTTTTAGAACCATGAAGCTATTCTGCATGATGCTATAATGGTGGATATATGTCATTATATATACATTTTTCCAAAGACATGGAATATGCAACACCAATGTAAACTCTAGTTAAAGAAAGGGCTTTGGTTGATTTATCAGTACAGGTTTATCAATTGTAACAAATGTACAGCTGTGGTGGAGGGTGTTGATGTCGGGGGAAGCTATGCATTTGTGAGACAGGGCGTATATGGGAAATCTCTTTACTTTCCTCTCAGTTTTGCTGTGAATCTAAAACTGCTCTAAAAAAAGGATCTATTTAAAAAGTAGAATTTTATTAATGAAGGAAAACAAAGAGACCTCTTTTTTTAAAACTCTATTTGGAATACATCTGTGAAAGAATGTTGTTCATGATGTTTATTTTTCATTTGTAGTAGATAAGTTTCCTGTCACTTGTCATTATTTTTACTGCTTTTTCAGGTCATAAAGTTTTAAAGAAGCTCAGAAAAAATGGAAGGATCATTTGTTCTCTAATTTGGTATTGGTAGATTATTTGAACTTGGAATTTCTAATGAAAATAGCATGCACTTAATACTGAATATTACTAAAATCCTTGCTTTGAAATTTTCCCAAGTAACATGTAATATTACACAAAATTTGGTTATTCCAATGAAAAGTGAATAATTTGAAGGGAAGAAAAATTTCAATCCATTTAGTGGCAGCATCAAAATTAATGATATTTTGTAGTCACAAAACCAACATCTCTTTTCTGTACCTGTGAGTCTGCTTTGGTTTTGTTATAATTGTTCTTTTGTTTCATTTTTTAGGTTCCACATATGAATGAAAACATATTTGTCTTTCTAAGGGTATCTATACAACGTAAGTCTACATAGAAATGAAAATGGATGACTACTAATATTGTACAAACTACTAGTATGTTCAACTACATGAATGAATATCACAAACAATTTAGAGTAAAAGAAGTCAGTCACTACAGAGCATGTACTCTATTCATATAATATTTTGCAGCAGGCAAAACCAAATCTGTTGGGATAAAAATTAGGAAAGTGCTTACCTTTATCAAGGTACAGTAATAAATGAGTGGAGAAATGAGTGCAAGCTTTTCACTTCTACAAATATTCATTTTCTTGATGCTGATGGTTTTTACAAGGGTAGATTTACCAAAGAAATAAACTTAAGATTTTACCTTTTTCTGTCTTTTTCATTGCAATAGTTTACCTGAAAAGAGAGAAATAATATATATATAAGGTAATTTGGCACTGCAAATAATAGAGAAGGGAGCCATTCAATTAATTCAATTAATGACAAATTTATTTTTTCCCTGGTGACTAGATGGTAAAGAATCTGCCTGCAGTGTGGGAGACCTGGGTTTGATTCCTGGGTCAAGAAGATCCCCTGGATAAGGGAATGGCAACTGACTTGAGTATTCTTGCCTGGGGAATGTCGTGGACAGAGGAGACTGGCGGGCTACAGTCCATGGGGTCGCAAAGAGTTGGACACGACTGAGTGACTAACACTTTGACTTTAACATTTTCATTACAATTGGACACATGTTATGGTATCTCTAATTAATGTTAGTACACTTTTAGTAACATAAAACTTTAAACAGTAGATTTTCAATGATTTCTTTGAAACAAAGGTATATTTGCATTTTCTGGCAAAAAAAAAAAAAAACTGCTGCAATCGTAATTAGAAAATCAGGTAGATTTTAAAACCTTTGCAATGCTCTTACTAATTTGTGAGTTTATGTTGGAATTTGTTCTTACATTTGTGTGCTATAAAAAATGTTATTTGACTCAAATATGAAGTTGCATTGCTTCTCAATCCCATTATCATTCCTCACTTAAAATGCATCTCAAACTTGTAATGTCTTTTAAAAATTTTTATCTTGCAGCTAGCTATGGCATTAATTTAGAATGATGTGCGACTTGTGAACAGCAATTTTGCCATTCAGATTGATCATATCTCTGCTCGCAGGAGCTTCTAAATTGTAGGCATAAAGTTATGTGTGTTTTAGCATCATGGAAAGTTTCATTTTATGAAACCTTATAAGAAATTAAAACCCAACAAGTTGTTATAGAAAAGCCTGGAGAATTATGACACAAATAAGAAGAAACAGACACAGATATGGTTATACTTTACCTTTTTCAACATGAGCTAGCTTGCTGCAACTCTAATATTTATCATTTTAGCAAATAAAAATATAAAAATAGCTAATAGCATATTTAAAATGTAAATTATTTGAAAGAAAACACTGTCCAAAAATGTATGCTCAAAATGAAGGAGGGTCATGGTCATCTTTGCCCTCTGTGTCTCTACCTTATCTTCCCTCTGTTTATTCAAATTTCTCCTTTTTTATGGATACCTGTTATACGGGATTAGCGCCTACCTTAATGATGTCATTGTGACTTGGTTACTCTACAAATGCTTATTTCCAAGGCAAGTCACATTCTAAGCATTGAGGGTAAGACTTCAACACATGGGGGAAATGAACATATAACATGGGCATCTTTAATCCTGTCTCTTTCAGTAGCACATACTATCAGTAAGTTTTAATGCTCTGTCCCTATCACCTTTTCTAGCGTAGTCTTCGATTGCTAGGGTGGAACATTATCTTGTCATGTCAGCCTTGTTCTTCAATATCCCAATTCTAAACATTCTTTCATTCCTACTCTTTTATTCATGTCTTTAGGCCAAACTTCTATCATCCCGTATTTCCACTATTAACTTGCTTAACAATTGGTCTTGTATCTACTTTTTCCTCCATCTGCTCTCTTCACTGCAATTAGGAGCATCTTTCAAACAAAAATCTCAGTAAGTTGCCCATGTACTTAAAATTCTTCGAAGGCTCCCATATCCTAAGGATCAAGAATAAAGACAAAGATTGGTAGAATCAAGTAGAAGTGGTCCTTGTCTACCACTTCAGCCTGCAATGAATCCGGTCATCTCTTCTCTCTTCAATAACTATGAGGGGTCCTCACAAAATGTCTGGTGCACAATTCTGTCTTCTACCACAGGGCTTTTGCACATGTTTTTTTTCTTTTTCAGAAACGCTGTTCTCACCTTTCTTTCTTCTTTAACTTGGTAAACTCCTATTCATTATTCTAATCACATTTCTAACTTCACTTCCTCAGAAAAACCTTCCCTACCTTTTAAATCAATGAATTTCCTTTTTCATGCACTTTCATGGAATGCAGAACTTTCTCTCAGAAAACTCAGTTTTCTTTTGAGTTTTTGTCAGGTAATTATACTTTAATTAATGTGATTATTTGAAAAAAAGTCTCTGTTCCACTAAACTGTGTAGTTCATGGGATCAAATACTGCCTTTTTATCTTCATTAGGCACAGAGTTCATCATCTAGTCAACGTATGTATTTTTTGGATAATCAACACTTTTGACATTAATTATGACACAGTATTTGTGATCACTTCACTTGAATGGATCAGGCTTATGGACACAAACCAGAAGAAGACAAGAGCTGATCTGGATTAATGTTTTCCATCCTAAGTAGTGGGAACATGTGGTATATAGCAGAACTCTGGGCATCTGGGTGGTTAGTGCTAAGCTGAACTTATAAGACATATTGGTTACATGTCTGGATGGCTAAACCCGATAGTATTTAGACAGAGCACACTAATCTGTAGGGAAAAAAAAGAAAGAAAAATGCAACAAGTGTGCCAAGAGAAGCAGAAATGTAGATTGTGTAGTACCTGAGAAACAGAGAAGCTTGTTTCTGATTTTTTTTAAATCCCCAGCTCTAGAGAAGGAAATGGCAACCCATTCCAGTGTTCTTGCCTGGAGAATCCCAGGGACGGGGGAGCCTGGTGGGCTGCCGTCTATGGGGTCGCACAGAGTCGGACACGACTGAAGTGACTGAGCAGCTAGTCTCCTTTGCTGTGTTTGCTGCATTTATAGTCTATGAAATTCCCCTGTTTGTTCATGTCATGAATTCCCAGTGGAGAATAATTCTGTTTGAGCAAACATGCATGCTTTGACTCTGCCATTTCATAATCCAATTTTCAAATATAAAAATGATCATCTAAAGGAAAGCAAAGGAAAAATATAAGCCAATATTTCTAAACCTGGAAAATAAATATGTTTAGAATAATATCTTTCTGACACAGGATAGAGCTCGTTTGAGAATGATTCAGAAATGAACAGATTTTTTTAACTTTGTTAGTAGAAAGAAAATTATGCTTTTCAATAAGTTCTTCATTTCAGAATGCTTTACTACTACTTCATACATTTACTTAAAATTCTCTGAGATGCAATTGACATTTCTTTAAAAATCTACATCTTCAGTGAAATATTATTTTGATTTTGGTGCTAATGATATTCAACTGTTTATCACTCTCCACATGTACCCAAGGATCCCTTCCACAGTGTCTCCTACTGAGCACAAAATATGCTAGTATAGTCATTAGTGTTTCTAATTTAAATCCATTAAGAAGAGGAAGATAATATTGAAGATGCTACCAATTTGCAAAATAACCTAATTTGTATGCATTTTCCACTCTATCTCTCAACTATAGCTATGTTGGCGGAGCACTAAAATCAATTTTAAAATTTCTTTCAAAATATCATGAGACTATTTAAAGGAGATAGACACTTGTGATTCAGCTATTCTGTAGAGCTAAAAGAAGAAATATTGGCAGTTTTGCACAAAGTTAATACATAAAAGATGTGTTCACACACACACACACGTAGTATAATGCTTTCCTTTCTGCGCTCTCTTAAATCACTATTTGAAGTTATTTGGCTCATAATGCTTTCAATTTGTACCATATTTATTTGCTCTATGTTCACCCCAGAGATGCTGTGATTTAGATTACACATTTTTCTTTGCCAAAACATTTTTAAAAAATGTTTAATGTTGTCAGGTATTAATAAAATTTTAAAGATTTTTCAGTTTTCCATTCATGGGAATCATAGATGATGAAAACTGTACAGAAGAAGAAAAGCAATATGCTCTAGGATTGTAGACTTCTAAAAAAAGAATTCTAAGAATTAAAGTGTTGCCTGTGACAGGTAATGATCTACCTATGTTATCACCTTACACCAAGAGGCCATGGACCCTGACCCTGAAAACAATCAGTAAGATTTATAGAATTAACAAGTTTGAAAATCTTGTTTCAAATTAAGGTTACATTCTGGTTCTAACTTTAAAAATATTGTGCTGAATGACCTTGGAAGAATTGCTTATGTTCCCCAGTTTTATTTATTTTCTAGGAAAACAATATATGTCATTGAAACTAAATTATTTAAAAAATCACCTGTATATGTAGATGGATGCATTTGGTGTTTTATTTTGTTATTTCTTATACTACCTTAATTTAAGATATGTGTAGAATTCTTTCTATTTTCCAGATGATGATGTATTAGGATGTTTTTCTGATGTTTTAAAGAGACACAGGCAAGTTTATTCTGGATTTTAGTTTAAAAAAATATATTCAAACCCATACTGGGGACAGGGACATCAAGCAACTCACCATGACACTCATATAAACTCACCAGAAGTTTGTTTGCTTCTGGCATTAAAGCATAATGCACTTGGAAAGTGAAATACTTTTTATATTCAGTTTAGTTCAGTTGCTCAGTTGTGTCCGACTCTTTGCGACCCCATGAATCACAACACGCCAGGCCTCCCTGTCCATCATCAACTCCCTGAGTTCATTCAAACTTGCGTCCATTGAGTCAGTGATGCCATCCAGCCTCTGTTGTCCCCTTCTCCTCCTGCCCCCAATCCCTCCCAGCATCAGAGTCTTTTCTAGTGAGTCAACTCTTGGCATGAGGTGGCCAAAGCACTGAAGTTTCAGCTTTAGCATCAGTCCTTCCAAAGAACACCCAGGATTGATCTCCTTTAGGATGGATTGGCTGGATCTCCTTGCAGTCCAAGGAGATCTTTGCGACCCCATGAATCACAACACGCCAGGCCTCCCTGTCCATCATCAACTCCCTGAGTTCATTCAAACTTGCGTCCATTGAGTCAGTGATGCCATCCAGCCTCTGTTGTCCCCTTCTCCTCCTGCCCCCAATCCCTCCCAGCATCAGAGTCTTTTCTAGTGAGTCAACTCTTGGCATGAGGTGGCCAAAGCACTGAAGTTTCAGCTTTAGCATCAGTCCTTCCAAAGAACACCCAGGATTGATCTCCTTTAGGATGGATTGGCTGGATCTCCTTGCAGTCCAAGGAGATCTTTGCGACCCCATGAATCACAACACGCCAGGCCTCCCTGTCCATCATCAACTCCCTGAGTTCATTCAAACTTGTGTCCATTGAGTCAGTGATGCCATCCATCCTCTGTTGTCCCCTTCTCCTCCTGCCCCCAATCCCTCCCAGCATCAGAGTCTTTTCTAGTGAGTCAACTCTTGGCATGAGGTGGCCAAAGCACTGGAGTTTCAGCTTTAGCATCAGTCCTTCCAAAGAACACCCAGGATTGATCTCCTTTAGGATGGATTGGCTGGATCTCCTTGCAGTCCAAGGGACTCTCAAGAGTCTTCTCCAGCACTTCAGTTCAAAGCATCAATTCTTCGGTGCTCAGCTTTCTACACAGTCCAGCTCTCACCTCCATACATGACTACTGGAAAAACCATAGCCTTGACTAGACGGACCTTAGTCAGCAAAGTAATGTCTCTGCTTTTGAATAAGCTATCTAGGTGGGTCATAACTTTCCTTCCAAGGAGTAAACGTCTTTTAATTTCATGGCTGCAATCACTATCTGCAGTGATTTTGGAGCCCCCAAAATAAAATCAGCCACTGTTTCCTCTGTTTCCCCATCTATTTCCCATGAAGTGATGGGACCGGATGCCATGACCTTTGTTTTCTGAATGTTGAGCTTTAAGCCAACTTTTTCACTCTCCTCTTTCACTTTCATCAAGAGACCCTTTAGTTCCTCTTCACTTTCTGCCATAAGGGTGGTGTCATCTGCATATCTGAGGTTATTGATATTTCTCCCAGCAATCTTGATTCCAGCTTGTGCTTCTTCCAGTCCAGTGTTTCTCATGAGGTACTCTGCATATAAGTTAAATAAGCAGGGTGACAATATACAGCCTTGAGGTACTCCTTTTCCTATTTAGAACCAGTCTGCTGTTCCATGTCCAGTTCTAACTGTTGCTTCCTGACCTGCATACAGATTTCTCAAGAGGCAGGTTAGGTGGTCAGGTATTCCCATCTCTTTCAGACTTTTCCACAGTTTATTGTGATCCACACAGTCAAAGGCTTTGGCATAGTCGATAAAGCAGAAGTAGATGTTTTTCTGGAACTCTCTTGCTTTTTCGATGATCCAGAGGATATTGGCAATTTGATTTCTGGTTCCTCTGCCTTTTCTAAAACCAGCTTGAACATCTGGAAGTTCACAGTTCACGTATTGCTGAAGCCTGGCTTGGAGAATGTTGAGCATTACTAGTGTGTGAGATGAGTGCAATTGTGCGGTAGTTTGAGCATTCTTTGGCATTGCCGTTCTTTGGAATTGGAATGAAAACTGACCTTTTCCAGTCCTGTGGCCACTGCTGAGTTTTCCAAATTTGCTTTTTATATTAATACTAGCTTAATCTTTTAATTCTCATGAGATATTGCATAATTGATACCTGTATTTTAGCAATACTTTAAAAACATCAAAAATAGTTTGTTTTAACAGTTGAAGTACATTGACATATGAAATGCAGAAAACATTTTTTACAGCATAAAAAGGTTAATTTTTGTGTCCTCTCCTCTTTAAGACTCATTATGTAGCTCCTAATTCAGGCTGAAAACAACCACATATGAAGTTTTGAGAACAGAAAGGCAGCCCTGAGGGGGGTAATGAAAAGAGATGGGGTGAGGAAGTTTGCTGTATTTCATTCAGTATGGCTTGATGCTTTACTCCTACAAAATACCAGCTTTTATTCCTTTTAAAAATTGCTTAAAATTTGTTTATTCTATAATTTCAACTCAAATCTCTACTTCTCCATAAAAATATCTCTGAATCTCTCGATGCTATCCTCATATTTTTATTTATTTATTTTAAACTTTGTATTTTGTATTGGGATTTTATTTTGTATTTGTATCCCAATATAGATGATTAACAATATTGTGATAGTGTCAGGTGAACAGTAAAGGGACTTAGCCATACATACACATGTATACATTCTCCCCAAACTACCCTCCCATCATCATTTTAAAAGCTAATATTATATGCAAGACATTTTTTTTTTTTAAGATTTTTCTGATGTGGGCCATTTTTAAAGTCTTTATTTAATTTGTTACAATATTGCTTTCTTTTTTTTTTTAGTGTTTTGGTTTTTTGGCCTTGAAGTGATCTTAGCTCACCAACCAGGAACTGAACCCGCACCACCTACATTGGAAGGCAAAGTCCCAATTACTAGAACACCAGGGAAGTCTCTCATGCCAGACGTTGTTATAAACACTTTTCAGGTGTTAATTTACGTACTTTCTACACAAAGTCTAAAAGTTAGGTCTTTATTTTATAGATGAGAACGTGGGAACTTTTGAAGACCAAATATTTTGTTTCCAGTCTACTAATTAAAAAATACTAAAACTAGGGTCAGAATTCCAAGAACACTTCCAGACTCTGTACACTTAATCCTCATGTTTAAATTCTCTCTTTTCCTTTGAAATTTAAAGGTAGGTATTTAACTTACACATTTATTCTATTTGGTGCTATTACTTAACATCTCATATAAGTACATCTTACTCTATGAAGTAGAGTACATTTTTCTTGAGTATAAGGAACCAGAGAATCATACATTAATGCTGCAAGGCTGCCATTTCTTCTTGAGTCATGTTACTAAAGGGACAGCCCAGACACTCTGTTGGACAGCTGACCTCCCTCCTTGGCGTCTCCAAAATTTGGACCAGCATTTTTCAATCTTGGTGCTGGTGCCATTTCAGACTGGGTGATTCTCTGTTGCGGGTGCTGGCCTGTGCACTGTAGACTGTTTATCAGCATTTCTAGCATCAGTAGACTAGATGCCAACGACACTCTCCCCTTACCCCTTCAGACTTGTGACAAAATGTCTCCAGACTCTACCAAATGTCCAATTTGGCATAAAATCATGCCTGGTTGAAACCACTAATTTATTTAGACAGATATTTCTTGTCTTTTATATGGAAAATTTTCCATTTTTTTGTAAATTCTGCTTCTGTCATCATATAATCAATTAAGTTCAGCCTTCTAGAGAAACGTATCTCCTGTCTTCTTATTCATTTTAATGGGTTCTACAAACCATTTTAAGATATATGTAAAGAGTGCCCTTAGTCTTGCCTCCTCTTAAGGTCAAACATAAATTATTTCTTTAACTTTTTTAAGGGAACATGTTTCCATAGCTCTCAATATCTTGCTTTCCCTCCTGTTTAGGTCTCATCTTCAAATATCATCACATTGGATGAATTTTGGGGGACACACACATTCAGACCACAACAAAGGGAAATTAGTATTTTGGAGACAAACATACTGGAAATTATTGGATGTCAGTAAGATACAATGTTCCTGAGAATATTTTAATAAAATTCTAAACTATTATAGGTTGATTGCATAATGAAATGCAAATTTGGCCTACTTTATGTTGATTGGGAAAAGACAGATAAACCAATGGATGCATGCTTTCTAGTTTGGATAAATCTTAGGCATGAAAGAGAGATAACACTGACTATAGTTGGGAGCTAAATACTCCATTCTATTCAAATGATTTTTAAAAACTACTAAACTGACTTGAAAATATTGTGTTATCTGAAATAAAATAATTTTCTCAATAGCTCTTAAAGTGATTTTTTTATTCCTTTAATAATTTAATTCTGCATTCCCTAAATAAGATTCATTAATTATTGAAGAAATATTTATTAAATAGCTACTATGTACTAGACTAGCTTTGATGTGCTCAAAGGATGAGGGAATGCTAAAGTATAAACCTCTGAGCTAAGCAAGATGAGGATGCTACTTGCCTCATTTTTTTCCTTTCTTGTGTTTTAAATAGTGGAGTCAAGGCCAATTTTAAAAGAAAAACAAAAGATTAAAGAGGAGGAGGAGGAGAAGAAGCAGTCTTGACAGAGCTTATTATCATGAGTTTACTAAGGAAACATTAAAAAGCTATTAGTAGTTGATACTTTTGAATCTACTAACTGGGTTACCTGAGCTAAACAGTTAATTTTTTGTATTCTTTTTTTACTGAATGAACTCAAAAGAATTGGAGGAGGGCATGGTAACCCACTCCAGTATTCTTGCCAGGAGAATCCTGTGGATACAGAAGGCTGGTGGGCTACAGTCCATGGGGTCGCAAAGAGTCGAACACAACTGAAGTGACTTAGCATGTACACACGCACTCAAAAGAATTATTTTTAATTTTAGGACCTCACTGGCCTTGTTTATTCTGTTATTTTTCTTTTGGGTAGATCATTAATAAATGTTTGAGGAATACAGGCAACTAAAGGACCATGAAAAATAAATAAAAGAGTTATTTACATTAGTGATCAAGGGAAAATATACAATTTTTATACAATTGTCATTTTTATAACTACACTCAGTATCCATTCATTTCAATAGTTTGTAAGTACTTACTTTGTAGTAGACAGGTGAAATTATTTCTGAATTGACATTCTTTATGTACTTTAAAGAATAAGTAATTGGATTTAGAAAATTCTGCATCTTTCTGGGTAATATTCCTTGATCTTTGTCTATTAACAAGTTTCATTTTAAAGGTAAGTGATGTGATATGTCATCTTCAGTCATGTAACATATCCCTAAAATATTTACCAAAACCTACTTAAACATCAATCAGACATATTTCTGCTTTCAATTATTATGTAGAAGCTATGGAGTCTTCTACACAGTAAGTAATTTCCACTATTTAAACTAGGGAAAAGGTTATTACAAAAACCTTATTTTTAGAATGCATTAGACAGAAAAGAGACCTTTCCAGGAAAGGGGATGTTCACTCCCCACCCCATTTTTCTCCAAGGGCATTTGCAGATCTGGGCAGGGACTGAGGATCAGGCTTGCCTTAAGCAGAAAGGCTCTGCTGGGGTAAAGATAAGCCAGTGGAGCCTTTGATTGCCACATTGGCTGAGGTGGCAGTTTGAAATCTGGAGAGCCTAAGAGCAGAGCTCCCAAATTTCCCCCAGTAGACTGAGTGCTAGGCAGCTCGGAGTTGGGATGGAAATATGAAATTCATATAGTTAAACAGTGCTTTGGCTCCATCCCTTCATTCTTTCTGGACTTATTTCTCCACTGATCTCCAGTAGCATATCGGGCACCTAATGACCTGGGGAGTTCCTCTTTTGGTATCCTATCATTTTGTCTTTTCATACTGTTCATGGGGTTCTCAAGGCAAGAATACTGAAGTGGCTTGCCGTTCCCTTCTCCAGTGGACGACGTTCTGTCAGACCGATCCACCATGACCTGCCCGTCTTGGGTTGCCCTGCGGGCATGCTTGGTTTCATTGAGTTAGACAAGGCGTGGTCCTAGTGTGATTAGATTGACTAGTTTTCTGTGAGTATGGTATCAGTGTGTCTGTTCTCTGATGACCCCTTGCAACACCTACCATCTTTCCTGGGTTTCTCTTACCCTGGACGTGGAGTGTCTCTTCACGGCTGCTCCAGCAAAGCACAGCTGCTGCTCCTTACCTTGGACAAGGGGTATCTCCTTACTGCTGCCATTCCTGACCTTCAACGTGGGATAGCTCCTCTAGGCCCTCCTGCCCCTGCGCAGCCACTGCTCCTCAGGTTGCTCCTCCCAGCTGCCGGCCCTGGTCTCGGGCGTGGGTGGCTCCTCCTGACTGGTGATAGAAGCAAGATCCAATGCTGTAAAGAGCAATATTGCATAGGAACCTGGAATGTCAGGTCCATGAATCAAGGCAAATTGGAAGTGGTCAAACAAGAGATGACAAGGGTGAACGTCAACATTCTAGGAATCAGCGANCAAAGAAATCCCAGGGTTGACCTCCTTCAGAATGGACTGGTTGGATCTCCTTGCAGTCCAAGGGACTCTCAAGAGTCTTCTCCAACACCACAGTTCAAAAGTATCAATTCTTCGGCGCTCAGCCTTCTTCACAGTCCAACTCTCACATCCATACATGACCACAGGAAAAACCATAGCCTTGACTAGAAACTGCACACAATTCTTAGTGTTTTTAAAATATCATCTCACCTAGTACTTAGAAGAACTGTATCAGTCAGGTTTCCCTGTAGCTCAAACAGTAAAGAATTTGCCTGCAATGCAGGAGACCTGGGGATTAATCCCTGGGTCAGGAAGATCCTTTGGAGAGGGGAATGGCAGTCCACTCCAGTTCAGCTTTCTTGCCTGGAGAAGCTCATGGACTGAGGAGCCTGACGGGCTATAGTATATGGGTTTACAGAGTTGGAAATGACTGAGCGACTAACACTTCACTTCACTTTACTTATCAGTCAGGCAGTTACTATCATCTCTGTTTTTCAGATGGAAAAATTGAGATACAGAAAGGTGAATCAGCCTGCAACAGCACACAGCATTTAAATTGCATGTTTATAATTCAAATTTAAGTCATCTGTATCCAGCATCCATGTTCTTTTTTCTTTTAATTTTTATTTGAATATAGTTGCTTTACAATCCCATCACTTCATGGCAAATAGATGGGGAAACAGTGGAAACAGTGCCAGACTTTATTTTTTTGGGCTCCAAAATCACTGCAGATGGTGACTGCAGCCATGAAATTAGAAGACGCTTACTCCTTGGAAGAAAAGTTATGACCAACCTAGATAGTATATTCAAAAGCAGAGATATTACTTTGCTGACTAAGGTCCGTCTAGTCAAGGCTATGGTTTTTCCAGTGGTCATGTATGGATGTGAGAGTTGGACTGTGAAGAAGGCTGAGCGCTGAAGAATTGATGCTTTTGAACTGTGGTGTTGGAGAAGACTCTTGAGAGTCCCTTGGACTGCAAGGAGATCCAACCAGTCCATTCTGAAGGAGATCAGCCCTGGGATTTCTTTGGAAGGAATGATGCTAAAGCTGAAACTCCAGTACTTTGGCCACCTCATGCGAAGAACTGATTCATTGGAAAAGACTCTGATGCTGGGAGGGATTGGGGGTAGGGGGAGAAGGGTGTGACAGAGGATGAGATGGCTGGATGGCATCACAGACTCGATGGATGTGAGTCTGGGTGAACTCTGAGAGATGGTGATGGACAGGGAGGCCTGGCGTGCTGCGAATCATGGAGTCGCAAAGAGTTGGACACAACTGAGCTGAAACAGTGCTTAAAAATTGAAGTCTTGACAGAGGGACAGGTATTCAACAAGCACAAGACAGGTCAGACTCTTAAGATCTTTGAAACCAGAGAGAAAATGATAGTACTGCAAGCTTCAACAGATTCCTGGTCATGCTTAATTCTTGACTGAATCAAGGTAATCAGTCTGATATTGGCTACCTAAAATAGAAAAAAGTTACATTGTCTCAGGGAAATGTATCTCAAGTTCAACATCTTTGCCATTTTAGAAACAATGTCTGGCATTAAGTAAAACTTGAGAGATATGTTTAGGAGCAAGGATATATGATCCAAAGCAAGAAAATGAGGTCTAAGAAAAGAAGAGACAATACCACCATTAATTTACATAGTTCATATGTTAAAAATAGCAGAAAAGATCTTAGTATTACTCCTATAAACATGTTAAGAAAAATGGAGAAAAAGTTCAATTTGTTGGATAAAAAACTGGTAATTTCAACTCCCTGATAGCTCAGACTGTAAAGAAACCACCTGTAATGTGGGAGACCTGGGTTCGACTCCTGGGTGGGGAAGATCCCTTGGAGGATGGCATGGCCACCCACTCCAGTATTCTTGCCTGAAGACTCCCCATGGACAGAGGAGCCTTGCAGGCTACAGTCCATGGTGTCACAAAGAGCCAGACATGACTGAGTGACTAAGCACACACAAATTCAATAAAGAAACATTTACTTCATTTCAGTTAGGTTCAGTTGCTCAGTTGTGTCCAAATCTTTGTGACCCCATGGACTGCAGCAGAGCAGGCTTCCCTGTCCATCACCAACTCCCAGAGCTTGCTCAAACTCATGTCCATCGAGTCAGTGATGCCATCCAACCATCTCATCCTCTGTCATCCCCTATATTCTGCCTTCTATCTTTCCCAGCATCAGGCTCTTTTCCACTGAGTCAGTTCTTCGCATCAGGTGGCCAGAGTATTGGAGTTTCAGCTTCAGCATCAGTCCTTCCAATGCATATTCAGGACTGATTTCCTTTAGGATTGACTGGTTGGATCTCCTTGCAGTCCAAGGGACTCTCAAGCATCACCTCCAACACCACAGTTCAAAGGCATCAATTCTTTGGCACTCAGCTTTCTTTACAGTCCAATTCTCACTTTCATACATGAGTACTGGAAAACCCATAGCTTTGACTAGATGGACCTTTGTCAGCAAAGTAATGTCTGTGCTTTTTAATGTTGTTTAGATGGGTCATAGCTTTTCTTCCAAGGAGCAAGCGTCTTTTAATTTCATGGCTGCAGTCACCATCTGCAGTGATTCTGGAGCCCAATAAGATAAAATCTGTCACTGTTTCCACTGTTTCCCCATCTATTTGTCATGAAGCAATGGGGCTTGAAGCCATGTTGTTAGTTTTTTGAATGTTGTGTTTTAAGCCAGCTTTTGCCACTCTCCTATTCCACCTTCATCAAGAGGTTCTTTAGTTCTTCTTTGCTTTCTGCTATAAGAGTGGTGTCATCTGCCTATCTGAAGTTATTGAGATTTCTCTGCTAAATCTTGATTTCAGCTTGTGCTTCATCCAGTCTGGCATTTCACATGATCAATGCTTGTATATGTTAAATAAGCAGAGTGACAATATACAGCCTTGGTATATTCCTTTCCCAATTGGGAAACAGTCTGTTTTTCCATGTCCAGTTCTAATTGTTGCTTCTTGACCTGCATACAGATTCCTCAGGAGACGGCAAAGTGGTCTGGTATTCCCTTCTCTTTAATAATTTTCCACAATTTATTGTGATCCAAACAGTCAAAGACTTTAGTGTAGTCAATGAAGCAGAAGTAGCTTTTTTTGGGGAATTCTCTTGCTTTTTCTATGATCCAACGAATGTTGGCAATTTGATCTCCAGTTCCTCTACATTTTCTAAATCCAGCTTGACCATCTGGAAGTTCTCAGTTCACATACTGTTGAAACCTAGCTTAGAGAATTTTGAGCATTGCTTTGCTAGTGTGTGAGATGAGTGCAATTGTGTGGTAATTTGAACATGCTTTGGCATTGCCTTTCTTTGGGATTGGAATGAAAACTGACATTTTCCAGTCCTGTGGCCACTGCTGATTTTTCCAAATTTGTTGGCATTTTGATTACAGCACTTTCACAGCATCATCTTTTAGGATTTGAAATAGCTCAACGGGAATTCCACCACCTCCCCTAGACTTGTTCATGGATGTTTTCTAAGGCCCACTTGACATCACCCTCCAGAATGTCTGGCTTTAGGTGAGTGATCACACCATTGTAGTTATCTGGGTCATTAAGATCTTTTTTTGTATAGTTACTTAAAAAGATTCAAATAGGCAAACTAAATCTGAAAAAATAGTAACTGAAATTAAGAACTCATTGGCTGGTTTATCATAAGAAGAAAACAGCAAAAGAAAAGATCAAATATATAAAGAAGAAAATCAATAGAAACTATTAATACCAAATCTGAATCTCAGAGAAAAATAATTTAAAAGTAGCCAAATAAGGCATTGAAACATGTATACTATCATGTAAGAACGAAGCACCAGCCTATGTTCGATACAGGATACAGGATGCTTGGGGCTGGTACACGGGGATGATCCAGAGAGAGGATATGGGGTGGGATGTGGGAGGGGGATTCAGGATTGGGATCTCATATACACCCATGGTGGATTCATGTCAATGTATGGCAAAACCAATACGGTACTGTAAAGTAAAATAAAGTAAAAAAAAAAAAAAAGAAGAGAAATAAAAAGACGAGATAAAAGAGGTCAGAAGACTGACAAAACAAAATAAAATTTTCTTTTTCCTGTCAAAAAAAACCACACAAAAAACACAGCAGAAGCATAAGATATATGAAGGAACATTGTCAGATTCTAACATAAAGTTTATTGTTCAGCCACTAAGGCTTTTCATACTGTTCATGGGGTTCTCAAGGCAAGACTACTTTGACTGTGTGGATCACAACAAACTGTGGAAAATTCTTCAGAAGATGGGAATACCAGACCACCTTACCTGCCTCCTGAGAAATATGTATGCAAGTTAGGAAGCAACAGCTAGAATTGGACATGGAAAAACAGACTGGTTCCAAATTGGGAAAGGAATATGTCAAGGCTGTATGTTTCATCCTGCTTATTTAACTTATTATACAGAGTACATCATGAGAAATGCTGGACTGGAAGAAGCACAAGCTGGAATCAAGATTGCTGGGAGAAATATCAATAACCTCAGAAATGCACATGACACCACCCTTATGGCAGAAAGCAAAGAAGAACTAAAGGGCTTCTTGATTAAAGTAAGAGAGGAGAGTGAAAAAGTTGGCTTAAAACTCAACATTCATAAAACTAAGATCATGACATCCAGTCCCATCACTTCATGGCAAATAGATGGGGAAACAATGGAAACAGTGAGAGACTTTATTATTTTTTTGGGGGGAGGGCCTCCAAAATCACTGCAGATGGTGGCTGCAACCATGAAATTAAAAGACACTTACTCCTTGAAAGAAAAGCTATGACCAACCTAGACAGCATATTAGAAAGCAGAGACATATCTTTGCCAACCAAGGTCCGTCTAGTCAAACCTATGGTTTTTCCAGTAGTCATGTATGGATGTTCTGGAGAAGGAAGTGGCATCCCACTCCAGTATTTTGCCTGGAGAATCCCAGGGACAGAGGAGCCTGGTGGGTTGCTGTCTATGGGGTCGTGCCGAGTCAGACACGACTGAAGCGATGCAGCAGCAGCAGCAGCATGTATGAATGTGAGGGTTGGGCTATAAAGAAGACTGAGTGGCAAGGAATTGATGCTTTTGAACTGTGGTGTTGGAGAAGACTCTTGAGAGTCCCTTGGACTGCAAGGAGATCCAACCAGGCCATCCTAAAGGAAATCAGTTCTGAATATTTATTGGAAGGACTGATGCTGAATCTGAAACTCCAATACTTTGGCCACCTGATATGAAGATCTGGCTCATTGGAAAAGACCCTGATGCTGGGAAAGATCGAAGGCAGGAGGAGAAGGGGACGACAGAGGATAAGATGGCTGGATGGTGTCACCAACTCAATGGACATGAGATGAGCAACCTCCAGGAGTTGGTGATGGGCAGGGAAGCCTGACGTGCTGCAGTGCATGGGGTCGTAAAGAGTTTGACATGACTGAGCAATTGAACTGAACTGAGTCACTAAGTCATGTCAGACTCTTTGGACCCCATGGTCTATAGCCCATCAGACTCTTCGGTCCATGGAATTTTCCAGGCAAGAATACTGGAGTGTGTAGCCATTTCCAACTCCAGGGGATTTTCCCAGCCTAGCGACGGAACTGGAGTCTCCTGCATTGGCAGGTTGGATTCTTTACCACTAGAATCACCAGCAATGCCCAGCATAAACTTTGGAGTTCCAGAAATAAGGGACAGGTGAGAGGTAATATAGCAAGAAATTGTGTTTTAAGAAAAAATTGTGAGAAAAATTTTCCAACCTGATGTACTATATCTATAATACATTATAGAATTTGATTAAATTCCAGGAAGTATTTTGGATTAATTGGGTGTATAATTAATTATTTAAGCACATCAGAATCAAATTGCCTTAAATAGAAGATAGAAAATCCAAAAAATAATTGAGGATGAAAATAAATTATTTTTAAAAGGGCAACAGTAAACCCGAGGACAGACCCTCACACAGAATTATGGAAGCCAGAAATCAATAAAGCAATATCTTTGATGTGATTTAAAAAAACATTTTGCTCCCTAGAATTCTATAATCAGCAAAAATATACATGGACAATCAAGATGCCCTATAGATGTTTTAAATAGCAGATGTATAGAGGATTTGTCACCAACAGGACCTTTGTACTATACACACTAAAGAAGCGCTTTGAGCTGAAGATTAGTGATCCAGGTGGGAGCAGGCAACTTAAGAAAGGAAAAAGGAAACCCTTGGTGGAAATTATGCAGATTTATATAAACAACATCAATGATTATTTAAGGAACAATGGCAATGTGTTCTTGGTTGCTCAGTTGTGTCCAGCTCTTTGCTTCCCCAAGGACTGAAGCCCACCAGGCTCCTCTGTCCCTGGGGATTCTCCAGGCTAGCATACTGAAGTGGGTTGCCATGCTCTCCTCCAGTGGATCTTCCCAACCCAGGGATTGAACGCAGGTCTCCCACATTTCAGCTAGATTCTTTACCATTTGAGCCATCAGGGAAGCCCAATAGTGATTAATAACACTATCTTAGGTGTATAGTTTTATACGTATTGAAATTTGGATAGACTCATATACCATGACCACAA
Source organism: Cephalophus harveyi (assembly GCA_006410635.1). Lineage (NCBI taxonomy): Eukaryota > Metazoa > Chordata > Mammalia > Artiodactyla > Bovidae > Cephalophus > Cephalophus harveyi. The sequence continues at coordinate 59,980 of SJYT01071242.1, read as the reverse complement.
ACAGGATACAGAGCAATTTTCCTCCTAAACTTCCTTGTATGTCTTTAGAGTTCTTTATATTTTCAAGATTCAATTCTCTGTTTGATACTAGATATTAAAATATTTTCTGTTACTCATTGGCTTCTCCTCAAAAAAAGGGACTATATTTAATATATTATGTACAACACTTGTACACTGAAAAGCCTAAGTCACATTTACAGAAACTAAAGAGCCCTAAGTGGGGAAATTTATCGTAATCATGAATTGGATGACTTAATATTGCTTATATATCATTCACTCCAAATAGATTCACAAATTCAAAACAATTTCAATCAAATTCCCAGCATTTAAAAAAATGCATTGATCATTTACATTTGGAGATGCAAAGAAAAATAAATATAGAAAAACAATTTTGAAAGAGAAAAAATGGTTGGAGGATTTCACTGTCTGATTTCAAATCTTACTACAGGGCTATTCTACTCAAGACAATGTGCTAGTGGCATAAACAAACACACATAGCTCAATGAATTTTTCCATAACAGGGGATGTACAAGTCCACCCATGTGTATGCGGCCAATAGATTCTTTAAAATAGTATCAGTTTGGAAAGGACAATCTGTTCATCAAATACTGGTGAAACAACTGGATAGCCATGATAATCAATGAACCTATTCTTTCTTTTCACAACTAAAAAATAAACATAATTAGTCTTATACTTAAAAAGGAAAGGTAAAAATTTAGGGGAAAAAACATACACAGGATAAGCAAGGACACATTATTAGCTAGGACACATTAAACTAAACTGTCTATGGAAACAATAAAAACAGTGAAAGACCTTATTTTCTTGGTTCCCAAAATCACTGCAGATGGTTACTGCAGCCATGAAATTAAAAGACACTTGCTCATTGGAAGAAAAGCAATGACCAACCTAGACAGCATATTAAAAAGCAGAGACATTATTTTGCTGACAAATTCTGTCTAGTAAAAGCTATGACTTTTCCAGTAGTCATGCAAGCTTGTGAGAGTTGGACCATAAAGGTTGTATGCTGAGTCAGGGAAGTCTGGTGTGCTGCAGTACATGGAGTCACAAGGAGTCGGACATGACTGAGAGACTGAAAAACAATAACAATGGAGAAAATAGACATTTAACCTTAACAAAACTAAAATTGTCTTCAAAAGATATCACTAAGAAAATATGAGTGCCTGCTAAGTACATTGGTGTCAAATAAAATTAATACATATATGTAGCAAAGTCATATCAAAAATATATTAAAAACTCTGTCAGTTCAATAGAAAGTGTGTATTAGTTGCTCAGTTGTGTCTGATTCTGTGATTCCATGGACTGTAGCCCACCAGGCTCCACTGTCATGGGATTTTCTGGGCAAGAATACCAGAGGTGGGAGGCGGTCCTAAGATGGTGGAGGAACAGGATGGGGAGACCACTTTTCCCCCCACAAATTCATCAAAGGATCATTTGAATGCTGAGGAACTTCCATGAAACAACTTTTGAACACTGGCAGAGTTCACCAGGCACCCAGAAAGCCAGCCCATTCTCTTTGAAAGGAGGTAGGACAAAATATAAAAGACAAAAAGAGAGACAAAAGAGTTAGGGATGGAAACCTGTCCCAGGGAAGGAGTCGTGAAGGAGAAGTTTCCAAACACCAGGAAATTCTCTTAACCAGTGGGTCTGTGGGGAGTTTTGGAATCTCAGAGGGAAACATAATCAGGAAGAAAAAAAAAAAACAAAAACCTACAGAATACCGCCTAACCATAACTCCCAGTGAAGAAGAAGCCCGGATGCTTTCTGCCGCCACCAGTGAGCGGGGGCTGAACAGGGAGGCAGGGGTTGCATGCTTAGGGCAAGGACCAGGCCTGAATGTCCTGAGGACAATCCGAGGGAGCTAACATGAGATAGCAACCCAAACTGTGGGGCTATATCCAGAGAGAGGGAAAAAAAAGAGAGAGAGAAAGAGAACTTTCCCTCAAAAAGCTCTAATCTAAGGTGCAGCCTGGCCTACTTAAGAACAAAGGATTGAGCGAATACCAAAGGAGAGCTAGCCGGCTGTGGACTGGCCCATTTCCCTGCCAGAGGCAGACAGGCAGGCGGGAGACAGCCAGAGCCAGAAGGCAAGGGACAGTCTTGGCCCCTGAGACAACATTCTCCACCAAATTGTGAGCAGGCTCCCAGTTGCTAACCAAGTCTTCCTGGGATCCTGGATGGTTGACATCTGCCAGGAGGGTCGCAGCCAGAAATCAGCTCCCCAGAGGAGAAATGCAGCACACCAGAGACGGTGCTTTTGTAGCGAACCCAGGAAACTGAGTGGCTGGGACTGGGGAGGTGATTAAGATGCACAGCGCACCTGGGACAGTGCGTTCACCAAGCAACTGGTCGCCTGAGCTGCTTGGACATTGGAAGGGCAAAAAACGCATGCCCAACCAAGTCTGCCTTTGTGGAGTACCCGAGAACCTGAACCTGAGTAGCTTAGACCTGGGAAGTGCATGAAACCCAGGGCCTGCTTTGGACAATTCCCCTGCAGAACAACCTGGAGCCTGAGCAGTGTAGATCGGGAAAGCGCATGTGCCGTGAGCTGGGGCAAACCCAGTGTGGTCCAAACACTGCAAGCACTTCCCACACACGCCAGTGATATTTGTTTGCAGTGTTCCTCCCTCTCCACAGCACAACTGAACAAGTGAGCCTAAATAAGTGACCACATTCACCTCCTTGTGTCAGGGCAGAAATTAGACACTGAAGAGACTTGCAAACAGAGGAAGCCAAAATAAACAAAGAAGAGGGAACCACTCTGGAAGTGACAGGTACAACAGATTAAAATCCTGTAGTTAGCATTGACTAAGCATTGAAAGGGGCCTATAGGCCTTGAGAAGAAGTATAAGCTGGAGCAAGGAACTATCTGAAACTGAAGTGACCCCACACTGCCCTCAACAGCTCCAGAGAAATTTCTAGATATATTTTTACTATTACCATTTTTAAATTTTTTAAATTAAAAAATTTTTAAGTTCTTTATTACTCCTTTAATTTTCATTTTATAATCTACTATTACCTTACAAAAAAAGAACCCTATTTTTAAAGCAAATTTCGTGTATGTATTTTTTATAATTTTTGTGATTGATTTTGTTTTATATTTTTAATATTGTGTTTTTGAGAGTCATACCTCCACTCTAGATTTGTAATCTTTGCTTTTTGGTATTTGTTATCAATTTTGTACCTTTAAGAATCTAATCTTCAGTGACCATTTTTACTTAGGGGTGTGATTACTGGCTTGATTGCTCTCTCCCCTTTTAACTTTCCTTTTTCTTTCCCAGGTCACCTCTATCTCCTCCCTTCCCCTTCTCTTCTCTGCTTAACTCTGTGAATCTCTCTGGGTGTTCTAGGCTGTGGAGAATACTTAGGTAGCTGATTACTGGCCAGATTGGTCTCTCCCCTTTTGACTCCCCCTCTACTCCTCCTGGTCATCTCCATCTCCCTCCTCCCTCTTCTCTTCTCTATGTAACTCTGTGAACCTCTCTGGGTGTTCTTTACTGTTGAGGATCTTTTCAACATTATCCTAGATGATTTATCATCTGTGCTGTATGGATGGAGAGTCCTTAGGCTACTGTAAGAATAAGACTGAAAGCCAGAGGCAGGAGGCTTAATCCAAAACTTGAGAACACCAGAAAACTCCTGACTCAAGGGAACATTAAATGACAAAAGCTCATCCAAAAGCCTCCATACCTACACTGAAACCAAGCTCCACCCAAGAGCCAACAAGTTCCAGAGCAAGACATACTATGCTAATTCTCCAGCAACACAGGAACATAGCCCTGAGCATTAAAATACAGGCTGCCTAAAATCACACCAAACTTGTAGACACGTCAAAACTCACTACTGGACAGTTCATTGCACTCCAGAGAGAAGAGATCCAGCTCCACCCACCAGAACACTGACACAACCTTCCCTAACCAGGAAATCTTGACAAGCCACAAGTCCATGCCCCCCACCCCCAAACCCAGGGGACAACCTCAACAATAAACAGTAACCACAAACTTCCAGCATACAGAAAGGCCACCCCAAACACAGTAACTTAAACAAAATGAAAAGGCAGAGAGATATTCAGCAGATAAAGCAACATGATAAATGCCCACCAAACCAAACCAAAGAGGAGATAGGGAGTCTACCTGAAAAAGGATTTAGAATAATGATAGTAAAGATGATCCAAAATCTTGAAAACAGAATGAAGTTACAGATAAATAGACTAGAGAAAAGGATTGAGAAGATGCAAAAAAAAAAAAAAATAATAAAAATAAATAAATAATTTTTTTTTAACAAGGATCCAGAAGAAATAAAAAAGAGTGGATCAATAAAGAATAATGCAATAACTGAGATCAAAAGCACTCTGGAGAGAACCAACAGTAGAATAACTGAGGCAGAAGATAAGACAAGTGAGGTGGAAGATAGAATGGTGGAAATAAATGAAGCAGAGTGGAAAAAAGAAAAAAGAATTAAAAGAAATGAAGACAACCACAGAGACCTCTGGGACAATGTTAAATGCCCCAACATTTGAATCATACGAGTCACAGAAGAAGAAGACAAAAAGAAAGGCCGTGAAAAAATACTTGAGAAGATAATAGTTGAAAACGTCTCTAAAATAGGGAAGGAAATAGCCACCCAAATCTAAGAAACCCAGAGAGTCCCAAACAGGATAAACTCAAGGCAAAACGCTCCAAGACACATATTAATCAAATTAATGAAGATCAAACACAAGGAGCAAATATTAAAAGCAGCAAGGGAAAAGCAATAAATAACACACAAGGGGATTACCATAAGGATAACAGCTGATTTTTAAATAGAAACTCTTCAGGCCAGAAGGGAATGGCAGGACATACTTAAAGTGATGAAAGAGAAAAACCTACAACTTGGATTACTGTATCCAGCAAGGATCTCATTCAAATATGAAGGAGAAATCAAAAGCTTTACAGACAAGCAAAAGCTGATAGAATTCAGCACCACCAAACTAGCTCTTCAACAAATGCTAAAGGATCTTCTCTAGACAGGAAACAGAAAAGATTTATAAACTTGAACCCAAAACAACAAAGTAAATGGCAATTGTATCATACTTATTAATAATTACCTTAAATGTAAATGGGTTGAATGCCCCATCCAAAAGACAAAGACTGGCTAAATGGATACAAAAACAAGACCCCTATATGCTGTCTATAAGAGACCCACTTCAAAACAAGGGACACAAACAGACTGAAAGTGGAGGACTGGAAAAAGATATTTCATGCAAATGGAGACCAAAAGAAAGCAGGAGTAGCAATACTCATATCAGATAAAATAGACTTTGAAATAAAGGCTGTGAAGAGAGACAAAGAAGGACACTACATAATGATCAAAGGATCAATCCAAAGAGAAGATATAGCAATTATAAATCTATATGCATCCAACATAGGAGCACCTCAATATGTGAGGCAAATGCTAACAAGTATGAAATGGGAAATTAACAGTAACACAATAATAGTGGGAGACTTTAATATCCCACTCACACCTATTGATAGATCAACTAAACAGAAAATTAGCAAGGAAACACAAACTTTAAGTGATGCAATGGACCAGTTAGACCTAATTCATTTCTATAGGACATTTCAGCCCAAAACAATGAATTTCACCTTTTTCTCAAGTGCACAGGGAACATTATCCAGGTTAGTTCACACCCTGGGCCATAAATCTTGCATTGGTGAATTCAAAAAAATTGAAATGATTTCAAGTATCTTTTCTGATCATAGTGTGGTAAGATCAGATGTCAACTACAGGAAAAAAAAAACTTTTAAAAATATAAACATATGGAGGCTAAACAATACACTTCTGAATAACCAAAAAATCACAGAAGAAATAAAAAAATCAAATCAAAATATGCATAGAAACAAATGAAAATGAAAACACAACAACCCCAAACCTATGGGAGTCAGTAAAAACAGTGCTAAGGGGAAGGTTCATAGCAATACAAGCTTACCTCAAGAAACAAGAGAAAAAAAAAAAAACACAGAACACCTAATTACACCTAGTGAGTGAAAGTGGCTCAGTCTTGTCTGACTCTTTGCGACCCCATAGACTATACAATCCATGGAATTCTCCAGGCCAGAATACTGAAGTGGGTAGCTTTTCCCTTCTCCAGGGGATCTTCCCAATCCAGGGATTGAATCTAGGTCTCCCACATTGCAGGTGGATTCTCTACCAACTGAGCTATCTAAAGAAACTAGAAAAAGAAGAAACAAAGAACCCTGGGGTTAGTAGAAGGAAAGAAATCATAAAAATTAGGGCAGAAATAAATGAAAAAGAAATAAAGGAAACCATAGCAAAAATCAACAAACTAAAAGCTGGTTCTTTGAGAAGATAAATAAAATAGACAAATTATTAGCCAGGCTCATCAAGAAAAAAAAGGAGAAGAATCAAATCAACAAAATTAAAAATGGAAATGGAGAAATCACAACAGAAAACACAGAAATACAAAGGATCATAAGAGACTACTATCAGCAACAATATGCCAATAAAATGGACAACTTGGAAGAAATGGACAAATTCTTAGAAAAGTATAACCTTCCAAAGCTGAACCAGGAAGAAATAGAAAATCTTAATAGACCCATCACAAACATGGAGATAAAAAATGTAATAAAAAATCTTCTAACAAATGAAAGCCCAGATGGCTTCACAGGTGAATTCTACCAAAAATTTAGAGAAGAGCTAACACCTATCCTACTCAAACTCTTCCAGAATATTGCAGAGGAAGGTAAACTGCCAAACTCATTCTATGAGGCTACTGTCACCCTAATACCAAAACCAGACAAAGATGCCACAAAAAAAGAAAACTACAGGCCAATATCACTGATGAAAAAAGATGCAAAAATCCTTAACAAAATTTTAGCAAACAAAATCCAGCAACATATTAAAAAGATCATACATCATGACCAAGTAGGCTTTATCCTAGGGATGCAACTGTTCTTCAATATTCGCAAATCAATCAATGTGATACACCACATTAACAAATTGAAAGATAAAAATCATATGATTATCTCAATAGATGCAGAGAAAGCCTTTGACAAAATTCAACATCCATTTATGATAAAAACTCTCCAGAAAGCAGGCATAGAAGAGAAAAACCTACAGAACATAATAAAAGCCATGTATGATAAACCCACAGCAAACATTATCCTCAATGGTGAAAAATTGAAAGCATTTCCCCTGAAGTCAGGAACAAGACAAGGGTGCCCACTCTTACCACTACTATTCAACATAGTTTTGGAAGTTTTAGCCACAGCAATCAGAGAAGAAAAAGAAATAAAATGAATCTAAATTTGAAAAGAAGAAGTAAAACTCTCACTGTTTGCAGACGACATGATACTCTACATAGAAAATCTTAAAGACATGACCAGAAAATTACTGGAGCTAGTCAATGAATATAGTAAAGTTGAAGGATATAAAATTAACACACAGAAATCCCTTGCGTTCCTATACACTAACAACAAGAAAACAGAAAGAGAAATTAAGGAAACAATTCCATTCACCATTGTGATGAAAAGAATAAAATACTTAGGAATAAATATACCTAAAGAAAAAAAACCCTGTATATAGAAAACTATAAAATACTGATGATATAAATCAAAGATGACACAAATAGATGGAGAAATATACCATGTTCATGGATTGGAAGAATCAATATAGTGAAAATGAGTATACTACCAAAAGCAATCTAGATTCAATACAATCCCTATTAAGCTACCAACAGTATTTTTCAGAGAACTATGAACAAATAATTTCACAATTTGTATGGAAATACGAAAAACTTTGAATAGCCAAAGCAATCTTGAGAAAGAAGAATGGAACTGGAGGAAATAACTTACCTGACTTCAGACTATACAAAGCTACAGTCATTAAGACAGTAAGGTACTGACACAAAGACAGAAATATAGATCAATGGAACAAAATAGAAAGCCCGGAGATAAGTCCACACACCTATGGACACCTTATCTTTGATAAAGGAGACAAGAATATACAATGGACAAAAGACAATCGCTTTAACAAGTGGTACTGGGAAAACTGATCAACCACTTGTAAAAGAATGAAACTAGAACACTTTCTAATAGCATACACAAAAATAAATTCAAAATGGATTAAAGACCTAAATGTAAGACCAGAAACTACAAAACTCCTAGAGGAAAACATAGGCAAAACACTCTCTGACGTAAATCACAGCAGGATCCTCTATGACCCACCTCCCAGAGTAATGGAAATAAAAGCAAAAATGAACAAACGGGACCTAATTAAACTTAAAAGCTTTTGTACAATGAAGGAAACTATAAGCAAGGTGAAAAGACAGCCTTCAGAATGGGAGAAAATAATAGCAAAGAAAGCAACTGACAAAGAATTAATCTCAAAAATACAAATGCAGCTCATGCAGCTCAATTCCAGAAAAATAAATGACCCAGTAAAAAACTTGGCCAGAGAACTAAACAGACATTTCTCCAAAGACATACAGATGGCTAACAAATGCATGAACAGATGCTCAACATCACTCATTATCAGAGAAATGCAAATCAAAATCACAATGAAGTACTATCTCATGCCAGTCAGAATGGCTGCTATCAAAAAGTCTACAAACAATAAATGCTGGGGAGGATGTGGAGAAAAGGGAACCCTCTTACACTGTTGGTGGGAATGCAAACTAGTACAGCCACTATGGAAAACAATATGGAGATTCTTTAAAAAACTGGAAAGAGAACTGCCATATGACCCAGCAATCCCACTGCTGGGCATGAACATCAAAGAAACCAGAATTGAAAGAGACATGTGTACCCCAATGTTCATTGCAGCACTGTTTACAATAGCTAAGACATGGAAGCAACCTAAATGTCCATTGGCTGATGAATAGATAAGAAAGCTGTGATATATATACAGAATGGAATATTACTCAGCCTTTAAAAATAATGCCTTTGAATCAGTTCTAATGAGGTGGATGAAACTGGAGCCTATTATATAGAGTGAAGTAAGTCAGAAAGGAAAACATCAATACAGTATATTAATGCATATATATGGAATTTCAAAAGATGATAATAATGACCCTATATGCGAGACAGCAAGAGACACAGATGTAAATAACAGACTTTTGGACTCTGTGGGAGAAGGTGAGGGTGGGGTGATTTGAGAGAATAGCATTGAAACAAATATATTACCTTAAGTGAAAGAGATTGCCAGTCTAGGTTCGATGCATGAGACAGGGTGCTCAGGGCCAGTGCAGTGGGATGACCCTGAGGGATGGAAGGGGGAGAGAGGTGGGGGGAGGGTTCAGGATGGGGAACACATGTATACCCATGGCTGACTCATGTGAATGTATGGGAAAAACCACTACAATACTGTAGAGTAATTAATTAGCTTCCAATTAAATAAATTAATTAATTAAAAAATTAAAATAAAAGTGAACAACTTCAGCACCTGCTAAACAAATAAGTTTTGTCTGAAAGAATTTTTTTCATTTATTTTATAATTGGATCAAAATTGCTTTAAAATATTGTGTTGGTTTCTGTGGCATAACAACTTAAGTCAGCCATAATTATACATATGAAAGACTTTAGATGTCTTTATTTGATTAGATTTTTAAAATATTGAGTCATAGTTACATTTCTGAGGTAATAAATAGTTGATTGTGATGTTTTTCTTTTAAATTTCTGTTGAATTATATCAGACAGATAAAAATACTAATTACAATTTAGATTTTGTGTATTTATAAAATGAAAATGTCTGTTAAAAAAAAAAAAAAGAGAATACCAGAGTGAGTTACCATTTCCTTCTATAGGGGATTTTCCAGTCCCAGGAATCAAACCTTGGTTTCCTGCATTGCAGGCAGATTCTTTACCACCTGAACCATGAGGGAAGCTCAGACAAAGAGCCCAATAAAAATAACCAATATTCAAGCTGACTCTTTGCAAAATACGATGGACAATTAGCCACAATTTAACATCAGTAATTATAATGGATATGTAAATTATGCAATTTTCATGGATTGCAAAATATATAATATATATAATTATAAATGGGGTTCTACTATATAATTTCTGTAATGGTTAATGTTAACAATACTAAAAATATCAAGTGTTGCAGAAGTTATGGTGTAATCAGAGCTCTCCTATACTCTTGGGGTATTAGGAAATTATACAACCATTTTAGAAAAATGTTTAGCAGTTTCTAGTTATCTAAGCTCATAAAACTCAGAAATTAAAGTGAATGATAACAAAAAGATTTAAGCAAAAATTTTCATAGCACTATTAGTCATAATGGCCCCAAACTGAAAACAACTGAAGGTTCGTCAGCAGGCAGATGGAGAAACAAACAGTGATAAATAGTATATGGTTCCATTTATTTGAAAGTCCAGAATAGACAAACTTATAAGACAGAAATTAGATGAATTGGTTCCAGGGGATAGGGGTAGAAGCTGTCAAGACTGATTACTAAAGGGTAGGGGACTTCTTGGAGTGATGAAAACATTCTAAAATTAGATAGTGGTGATAGTGATCAACTTTTCAGTCAGTTTAGTTCAGTTCAGTCGCTCAGTCATGTCCGACTCTTTGCAACCCCATGAATCGCAGCCCGCCAGGCCTCCCTGTTCATCACCAACTCCTGGAGTTCACCCAAACTCATGTGCATTGAGTCGGTGATGCCATCCAGCCATCTCATCCTCTGTCGTCCCCTTTTACTCCTGCCCCCATTCCCTCCCAGCGTCAGGGTCTTTTCCAATGAGTCAACTCTTCGCGTGAGGTGGCCAAAATATTGATCAACTCTTAAAATATACTAAAAAGCACTGAATTTACAGTCTTAAAAGAGTAAATTTCATGGCACTTGAATTTTATTTCAATAAAGCTATTAAAAAATAAACATGTTATAATAAGATGGATTAGAACACTGCAATTAAAGAGAATGAACTACTGATACAACAAGATGGATCAATCTTAAAAAAGATACTGTACTAATTTAATGAAACAGAAACAACAGTGTACAGTTATTTACTCTAGTTTTATTAATTCAAAACTAGGAAAAATACACTGATAATGACAGATGTCAGAATATTCAGAATAGTTAGAAGTTAAATGTATGTATTCCAGATGTTGGTAAAGGAGGAAAGGGAGGCATTTTAGTGTATCGCAGTGAAATATTCTATATCATCTGCTTGTGATTACTGTACATATATAAAAAGATCTTCACGACCAAGATAATCATGATGGTGTGATCACTCACCTAGAACCAGACATCCTGGAATGTGAAGTCTAGTGGACCTTAGAAAGCATCACTACGAACAAAGCTAGTGAAAGTGAAAGTGAAGTCGCTCAGTCGTGTCCGACTCTTTGTGACCCCGTGGACTGTAGCCCACCAGGCTCCTCTGCCCATGGGATTCTCCAGGCAAGAATACTGGAGTGGGTTGCCATTTCCTTCTGCAGGGGATCTTCCTGACCCAGGGATTAAACCCAGGTCTCCCACATTGCAGGCAGATGCTTTAACCTTTGAGCCACCAGGGAGGTGATGGAATTCCAGTTGAGCTATTTCAAATCCTGAAAGATGATGCTGTGAAAGTGCTGCCCTCAATATGCCAGCAAATTTGGAAAACTCAGCAGTGGCCACAGGACTGGAAAAGGTCAATTTTCATTCCAATCCCAAAGAAAGGCAACGCCCAAAATGCTCAAACTACCGCACAATTGCATTCATCTCACACGCTAGTAAAGTAATGCTCAAAATTCTCCAAGTCAGACTTCAGCAGTATGAACTTCCAGATGTTCAAGCTGGTTTTAGAAAAGGCAGAGGAACCAGAGATCAAGTTGCTCAGCCCTGTTTTTGTAACCAGTCTCCTTGTGCTCCCTCTTGTACCAATCGTGAGTCTTCGGGGAGGTGAAGGGGCTTTCTGTTGGAGGTTACTATAAGTTGTTGAGCTGGCGAGTGGAGTGAGGCTTGTTTTGCTTCTCTCTCTGCGGTGTTGTTGCCCCATGAAATGAGGTCTGAGGCCCCCTGATGACCTTGGCAATGTATGATGCCTACTTCAGTTGGCATATTAGCCGCTTTTAAAAGCTGGAGTATGAGCAGGGTGTTAGAACCTTTGGCAGATAGGAGCCCTCGCTCCTTCCAGACGGCAGCATGTGAGTGTATGATGTGGAAGCATATTTAGAATCAGTGTATATGCTTGTTCTCTTGTTGGCTGCGAGGGTAGGTGCTCTAGTTAGTGCAATAAGTACTGCCTTTGGGAAGAGGTTCCCGAGGGGACAGGTTGGGGTTCAATGATTTTGGTGTCAGAGACAACTGCACATCCAGCTACCTTTTTCCCTTCTGATGTGGTAGAGGAGTTGCCATCAATATACCAAGTAAAGTCAGGGTTATTTAAAGGTGTTGAGGAAATGTGGGAGAAATGGGGCATCAGGTCCTCTAATGCCTCTTTGCAAGAATCGGTGGGGGGCTCAGAAGAATTCGGGATAAGCGTGGCAGGGTTGAGAGTAGGACAGAGTTCAAAGGAAAACTCGGGAGAGTGAAGAAGGGTGACATGAATTAGTTGAAAGCATGAAGGAGATAGAAGGGTCGTGGATTTGCGAGACAGTCCTTAAAGTCACGTGGTGAACGAATGACCGTGGGTGCTCCGAAAGGAAGTTTTTTACTTTCCTGAGCGAGGAGCGCAGCTGCTGCCAGGGCACGTAGGCAGGCTGGCCGTCCTCGGATTGTGGCATCTAATTGCTTTGACAGATAAGCAACAGGGGTGAAGGAGGAGCCCTAATTTTGTCTGAAAACTCTTAGGGCAATTTTGTGTCTTTCAGTAGAGTATAAAGGGGCAAGAAAGGTCAGGAAGTGTGAGAGCTGGGGCTGAGAGAATGGCTTGCTAGATGTGTATAAGAGACAGGTGTGGATCACAATAAGCTGTGGAAAATTCTGAAAGAGGTGGGAATACCAGACCACCTGACCTGCCTCTTGAGAAACCTATATGCAGGTCAGGAAGCAACAGTTAGAACTGGACATGGAACAACAGACTGGTTCCAAATAGGAAAAGTAGTATGTCAAAGCTGTATATTGTCACCCTGCTTATTTAACTTACATGCAGAGTATGTTTCATGAGAAACGCTGGGCTGGAAGAAGCACAAGCTGGAATCAAGATTGCTGGGAGAAATATCAATTACCTCAGATATGCAGATGACACTACCCTTATGGCAGAAAGTGAAGAGGAACTGAAAAGCCTCTTGATGAAAGTGAAAGAGGAGAATGAAAAAGTTGGCTTAAAGCTCAACATTCAGTAAACGAAGATCATAGCATCCGGTCCCATCACTCATGGGAAGTAGATGGGGAAACAGTGGAAACAGGGTCAGACTTTATTTTTGGGGCTCCAAAATCACCGCAGATTGTGATTGCAGCCATGAAATTAAAAGACACTTACTCCTTGGAAGGAAAGTTATGACCAACCTAGATATCATATTCAAAAGCAGAGACATTACTTTGCTGACTAAGGTCCATCTAGCTATGGTTTTTCAAGTGGTCATGTATGGATGTGAGAGTTGGACTGTGAAGAAAGCTGAGCACTGAAGAATTGATGCTTTTGAACTGTGGTGTTGGAGAAGACTCTTGAGAGTCCCTTGGACTGCAAGGAGATCCAACCAGTCCATTCGTCCTGAGTGGTCTTTGGAAGGACTGATGCTAAAGCTGAAACTCCAATACTTTGGCCACCTCATGTGAAGAGCTGACTCATTGGAAAAGACTCTGATGCTGGGAGAGATTGGGGTCAGGAGGAGAAAGGGACGACAGAGGATGAGATGGCTGGATGGCATCACAGACTTGATGGACGTGAGTCTGAATGAACTCTGGGAGTTGGTGATGGACAGGGAGGCCTTGCGTGCTGTAATTCATGGAGTCTCAGAGTCGGATATGACTGAGAGACTGAACTGAACTGAACTGAACTGATGGAAGCACCTCTGAGATGACACATTCAGAATTAGTGCACTTTATGAAAATTATTGCATGTTTTAAATCTTTGGGATATATTACATATATATATATGGAAGCATCTCTGAGACACACACTAAGAATTAGTGCATTTTATGAAAATTATTGCATGTTTTAATCTCTGGGATCCCCTGGTGGTTCAGATGGTAAAGAATCTGCCTGCAATCCAGGAGACCTGGGTTCTGTCCCTAGGTTGGGAAAATCTCCTGGAGTGTGTTGGCATGTCAATCCACTCCAGTATTCTTGCCTGGAGATTCTGCATGGACAAAGCAGCCTAGCAGGCCACAGTCCATGGGGACACAAAGAGTCGGACATGAATGAACGACTAAGCACCCAATAGCACAATTAAATCTTTACAAAGAAAGTAAGTGCTATTTGTCTTTTGTGAACTTTTACAAGCATTTAGATAAAAATTTTCATATTTTGAAAAACTCAAAAACAATGCTTATAGAAGAATTACTTTTTAACCTTATTATCACATGAATTTATCAATGACTATTTAACTGCAAATATACAATATCTTAATCATTTTGTTGTCATGACTTTGATGAGACTTTGGCAGACGAAAAGCTTAATGTGCAAGCACTGAACAGCTTCAAGTCTAAAAGGTATCATTCGTTGTTTCCAGTAATACTTACACTATGACTATTTGTAATCTTAAAGAGAAAAAGAATTATAACATTAGAGTAATGTATAATAAACTAAGCTTAGAACATTATAAGTGAAAAATATTCTATAAAACACAATTAAATGAATAGGCATAGAAATATAAGTCTGCAGTGATACATTAAAAATATATATGGTTATCTGTGATGGGTGGAATTTTTCAAAAGTAATTCAAATGCTAATGAATCTGGTTAAATCTTTCAGCTGGGAAATGAGTGGACTTGTGTTTGCTGTTTGTTCTGCCAGCTTCCAATTTCTCTAGGCTGAGAATATCCTTTTATGAATTAATAAAAACTTTCCAGACTGAAAATAGAGGGATATACAGCTTAATGGCTAGAATGTGTTGCCAGGATTTTGTAATGTAGACAGTTTGTTATGACTAGAACAATGCTCCAGTGCATTGAACTTTAATGTTGAAATGTTAGCTTCCTTCTGAGGCGTTCAGAAGCCAGGCCAATACCTGCTTGCCTTTAGAAGAGCTGCCATTTGCATCTACCTCTGGTCAGTAGAATTTGGGGAGTGAAGATGATGATAATATTAGGCACTTTTGATCTTCCAAATGTGATAAAACATATATTAATAAAAACTAAATGTCCTTCATTTTCAGCACTGAAAAAAAAGAGGAGGGCCCCAAAATGCTAAAAGAAAGGGCCGTTTAAATCATTGTATTTTATCTTGAATTCAAGCCTTTTCAAAACAATAAGTGTTTCCTTCTCTTGGAAAAATAGCATAATTAATTGATATTGCTTTTCACATTGACCCATGAATAATAGATGCAGTTCAATTTACAGTGACTAAGGGTGATGACTAAGTGTGCATGCACACACACACACACACACAAAGGGTGATAAAACATGGCTTGATATTAAAGTCAGGCTACAAAAAAGAAAATGTTTTGCATGACACCATCTAGGAAATAACCTCTCTAAAATTCTCAATTTAATCCATGAGGCACTAAAAAAATTAATTTGACTACTGGGTGAATTGTTATTCTCAATGGAATGGATTTCTACTGAATAATTCAGAACTGAATTATATCTATTAGTATGGACTACATAGCTTTTACCAAGTTAATCATTACCTCCTGTGGTGTCTTATTATTTTTATTTAGTTATTCTTAGAAACTAACTGTGCAGGGGGAAAAAGCAATCACACACACACACACAAATAAGAAACATTCTCCAGAGAAAATTCGGACACAGGGTGCGAGTCATTGGGTCATACGTGGTGGGCTCACAGTAACTGAATCTGGATTCAGAGCTACATGATAAGTGGAATCATATATATATGCATCATTGACCAAAATACTGAGGTAAGGCTAAATCTACTTTTAACAGGAGTCTGCTTGGATGTTCTGAATATTTCTTAAATATCCATATCCATAGCATCCCATATGTCATTTTCAGTGTAATTTTCATTTACAGTGAAGTGAGAACTTAAAGAGAGATGTGGTAGTGGTTTAGTTGCTAAGTCATGACTGGCTCTTGCAATCCCATGGGCTGTAGCCTGCCTGGTTCTTCTGTCCATGGGATTCTCCAGGCAAGAATACTGGAGTGGGTTGCCATTTCCTTCTCCAGTGGATCTTACCAACCCAGGGATCAAATCTGGGTCTCCTGACTTGCAGGCAGATTCTTTACCTGCAAGGTAAAGCTACAAGGGAAGCTCTTGCAAAACAGTTATTTGTATAATTGCTCTCTAATTTGAAGTATTACAATGATTTTCTTCACATTTGTCTTAACTTGACTGGATTTAAAATTACATGTTTCAGTGAAGACAGGATAAGGGCATTATGGAGTCTGAAAAATTCAATTCAGTTTTCTCCAAACTACTGCTGCTGCTAAGTTGCTTCAGTTGTGTCCAACTCTGTATGACCCCATAGATGGCAGCCCACCAGGCTCTGCCGCCCCTGGGATTCTCCAGGCAAGAACACTGGAGTGGGTTGCCATTTCCTTCTCCAATGCATGAAAGTGAAAGTGAAGTGGCTCAGTCGTGTCCAACTCTTCGCAGTCACATGGTCTGCAGCCTACCAGACTCCTCCACCCATGGGATTTTCCAAGCAAGAGTACTGGAGTGGGTTGCCATTGTCTTCTCCATCTCCAAACTACTAGCCTTTTTCTATCTGTATTTAAGCAATTTACATCATATTTAGTGGTCTTGTAGTGTTGATAACAACTTGATATAAAGAAATGGAACTAGTGAAAGCAGAAAACAAGT
Source organism: Cephalophus harveyi (assembly GCA_006410635.1). Classification (NCBI taxonomy): domain Eukaryota; kingdom Metazoa; phylum Chordata; class Mammalia; order Artiodactyla; family Bovidae; genus Cephalophus; species Cephalophus harveyi. The sequence continues at coordinate 43,114 of SJYT01071242.1, read as the reverse complement.
ATTTATGGGCAAGTAGACCAAAAGATCCGAGTTCAGTGTCCCATGGGCTACCTAGCTGATGTTCACCGGAAAATATATAGGGCGAGTTTTTCTGGCAAAACCAATAAATGAATATCACTTAGAGAGTACTATATAAATTAAGCCATATTCTTTTATTGTATCCTGATTGAAAATGAATTTAAATGAATATAAATCTTAACCAAGAATTTGGGTAAAGTTCCAATATGTAATTGCCTGCTATCCTATTACTTTAGATATGAAATATCTTGGAACTTGGTAGACAGATGCTTAAAGTGTACTCAAGAAAGAAGAAAAGATAAGAGGAAAAGTAAATAAAACGTGGCTGGTCCTTTCAGTTTGCTAGTATGTTTCAGTTGCTGGGTTTCATTGCATGCATGCTAAGTTGCTTCAGTCATGTCCGACTTTTTGCACTCTGTGGACTGTAGCTTGCCAGGCTCCTCTGTCCATGGGATTTCCCAGGCAAGAATACTGGACTGTGTTGCCATTTCCTTCTCCAGGGGATTTTTCTGACCTAGGAATCAAACTCATGTCTTTCACATCTCCTGAACTGGCAGACGAGTTCTTTACCACCATCACCACCTGGGAAGTCACAGGTTTCATTGGTATTCACATCTGGCTCCATTTTTGTTTTTAGTGGGTTTTTTTCCCCCCTGTAATTATATCTGGTAGAATACACCTGAAGATTTTCCTATATAATATGCCAAAAAATATAATGAATGTTGATATGGTTTTCCCTACAATGTCTTATCATCTCACTATAAAAAATGTATAAAATACATGTTTAAAGTATAAAATACATTTTTACATCTGACATATACTTCAATAATCTCAGCTAAAAAGACCAAAAAGTAATCAATCCTTTTAGATTTATTTTAGTATTATTTTACAAATGATATATAATTACTTTGTTTTCTAGGATACTATAAACACAACGGAGAAGGCAATGGCAACCCACTCCAGTACTCTTGCCTGGAAAATCCCATGGACAGAGGAGCCTGGTAGGCTGTAGTCCATGGGGTCATGAAGAGTCAGACACTTACTGAGCGACTTCACTTTCACTTTTCACTTTCATGCATTGGAGAAGGAAATGGCAACCCACTCCAGTGTTCTTGCCTGGAGAATCCCAGGGATGGGGGAGCCTGGTGGGCTGCTGTCTATGGGGTTGCACACAGTCGGACACTACTGAAGACACTTAGCAGCAGCAGCAGTAGCAGCATATACACAGAATGATGATGGTAATAATTTCAGTGCTTTTTATGTGCTAAACATGTTGCAAATAAAAATTTTGAAGACCCATGTTCTTGTGTTTGGAGGTGAAAGTATAATAAAACATGGTAGCTACAGAATATTTTGAAAGTGTTTTAACTTTTAATTTTGTATGGGGTATAGCAGATTAACAATGTTGAGATGCTTTCAGGTGGACAACAAAGGGACTTGGTCATACATATGCATGTATCCATTCTTCCCCAAGACAAAGATCCATCTAGTTGAAGTATGGTTTTTCCAGTAGTCATGTGTACTTGTGAAAGTTGGACCATAGAGAAGGCTGAGCACCAAAAAATTGATGTTTTCTAACTGTAGTGTTGGAGAAGACTCTTGAGAGTCCCTTGGATTGCAAGGAGATCAACCCAGTCAGTCCTAGAGGAAATCAGTCTTGGATATTCATTGGAAGGATTGATGCTAAAGTTGAAGCTCCAATACTTTGTCCACCTGATATGAAAAGCCAACTCATTAGAAAAAACCTGATGCTAGGAAAGATTGAAGACAAGAGGAGAAGGGGGTGACAGATGACATCACCAACACAATAGACACAAGTTTGAGCAAACTCTGGGAGTTGGTGATGGACAGGGAAGCCTGGCGTGCTGCAGTTCATGGGGTTTCAAAGAGCTGGGTATGACTGAGTGACTGAACAACAGGAAAATCAAAAGTAACAGAAAGGCAATGAGATAAACAAATGTATAGGTCAGTGAATTGTACTAGGCCAATCTCTGACTGTTGCTCAGCTAAATAAAACAGCACAGTTCAGTTCAGTTTGGTTCAGTCGCTCAGTCGTGTCTGACTCTTTGCGACCCCATGAATCGCAGCACACCAGGCCTCCCTGTCCATCACCAACTCCCGGAGTTCACTCAGACTCACGTCCATCGAGTCCGTGATGCCATCCAGCCATCTCATCCTCGGTCGTCCCCTTCTCCTCCTGCCCCCAATCCCTCCCAGCATCAAAGTCTTTTCCAATGAGTCAACCCTTCACGTGAGGTGGCCAAAGTACTGGAGTTTCAGCTTCAGCATCATTCCTTCCAAAGAAATCCCAGGGTTGATCTCCTTCAGAATGGACTGGTTGGATCTCCTTGCAGTCCAAGGGACTCTCAAGAGTCTTCTCCAACACCACAGCACAGGACTCTCCCAATTAAGGGCTTCCCAAGTGGTGCTAGTGGTTAAGAACCCACCTGCCAATGTAGAAGACATAAGAGACATGGGTTCTACCCCTGGGTTGGGAAGATCCCCTGGAGGAGGAGGCAGCAAACCACTCTGAAGAAGGAAAGGAGCAGCTGGCCTTGACTGGACTGACTCCATTTTTAAAAGAAAAGGAACTCCATCTTACACTCTTAACAAACTTTGGACTGCACACTGGGGAGGCCATAGAGATACATTGCTATCAGCAATCCCAGGCAGATAAAAATCAGGACAGGCAGACCCTGTACCTAGATCTCCCAGAGCCAGAAGGAATGCAATGTCCACTATATAATTTTAATAATTACATAGTAATTATTGACATAGACTACTTGTATGTCCAGATAGCTTTAGAATGTAAATCTATTACTGTAACCTGTTTGTGTCTCTTACTAACACTGTCCAGAGTGGACTTTAGGGAATTTGGGGATGTGGGCTTGGACATGTACACTTTGGGTATAAGAGGTTGTTAAAAAATCGGTCAGGGTCCCTGGCTAAAAAGGAAACTTTGTCTTGGACCCACCAGTGTAATAAACTGTACTCCACTATACACACTGTCCTTCTGAGTGAGTTTGCTTCCCGGAGCATTTGGCTATAACAAATCCAGTATTCTTGCCTGGAAAATCTCATGAACAGGGTCCATAGTGTCAGAAAGAGTTGGACACGACTGAAGTGACTTAGTGTGTATGCTCTCAAGCAAGTATGGCACAAAGAAAAGTCCTTGTAAGAATAATACAGTTTAGATATATTCTTGCTGAAATAAGTATTCTTGCCTAAAATTAACCCTAAAGTCACCTCTCTTATTCTATCTAATATCTGGTTATAAACTCTAAGGCTCTTGGTAAATTGAAATGCCATAGGCTAAGTCAGATTTATAATGGCAAATTGTGAGTGTTTTGCTATGATTTGTCCATTTATTCTTGTTTCATAGTAAATTGGCCAATGGTACTTTTTCCACACATTTCCCTCTTTAAACTGCAATAAAGTATTATCACTCCTGTGAGAAAAACAGCTCACATATATGATTACTAATTTCCTCCCAACGTGAAATGCGATTTCATTTTTGGTTATTTGTTCTCACAGGAGTGTCACCCTCAAGATCATTTAGAAGTCATTTCAGAATAAAATAGTCATTAAAAAAAATCAGAAACATTTTTCCAGAAGTTACAGATTGTGCATCATTTTTCTATTTTTGAAACAGAGCAGCTGGCTCAGTGTATGCATATTTTGCTGCTGGAGAATGGTCTTTCTTTTCACAAAATTGGAAATAAGAGATGTTGAGTTTTTTTAAAATAAAATATATCTTTTAATTAAGTCCACACACATAGAAAACATCAATGTTATGGGGAGAGATGCTTCCATATTAAGCTGACACAGAAAGAAAGGAGAGTGTGCAAAAAATGGGAGGGGAGGAGTGTCAAGGGATCAAGCAGCCATGACCCAGTTCTCTAAATCATCATTTCTTAGAATTTTTAAAGTCTATATTATTCATGTCTTAAAGTACACTCTGCGTTTGTCATGGGAGATTGTGACTAGCCTTGCAAAATGAGGTATTGAACAGAAGACGATCATGAAACCTTTCAGGGTAAATATATGTGCCCTCAGTTCAGTCGCTCAGTTCTGTCCGACTCTTTGCGACCTCATGGACTGCAGCATGCCAGGCTTCCCTGTCTCTTCCCTGTCTCCTGGAGCTTACTCGAACTTTTGTCTATCTAGTTGGTGATGCCATCCAACCATCTGTCTCATCCTCTGTCATCCCCTTCTCCTGCCTTCAATCTTTCTCACCATCAGGGTCTTTTCCAGTGAGTCAGTTCTTCACATCAGGTGGCCAAAGTATTGGAGTTTCAGCTTCAGCATCAGTCCTTCCAATGAATATTCAGAGTTGATTTCCTTTAGGATTGACTGGTTTGAACTCCTTGCAGTCTGAGGGACTCTAAAGAGTCTTTTCTAACACCACAATTCAAAAGCATCAATTCTTCAACGCTCAGCTTTCTTTATAGCCCAGATCTCACATCCATACATGAGTACTGGAAAAACCACAGCTTTGACTAGATGACCTGTGTTGGCAAAGTAATGTCTCTGCTTTTTAATATGCTGTCTAAGTTGGACAGAGCTTTTCTTCCAAGGAGCAAGCATTTTTTAATTTCATGGCTGCAGTGATTTTGGAGCCCAATAAAATAAAATCTGTCACTTTTTCCATTGTTTCCCTATCTATTTGCCATGGAGTGATGGGACCGGATGCCATGATCTTAGTTTTCTGAATATGTGCCATAGTTATAATAAAATTTATCCTGTAAAGTTGTTCTGAAGCCATGCACAAAATGTGCCTTGCACAGGACCTGGAATGTGTGCTCCCTGAAAGTTTATACCTTCTTCTTAAAGGTACAAATAAAAACCAAAGGGGTGAACTAATGATATCAAATAGAAAATATTTAATGATATATGCTCTGTATCTGGGTTTTCAATGTCCATCAAAAATTTTAGAATTATTCAGATGAGAGACTTTCAAGACTGATGTGTAGTCTAAAAATAATCAGTGGGGAAATCTCTCCTGGAAAAGGGCCCAGGTAAGCAGAATGACACAGGCTTACAAGCAAATCTGCTATGGTCAGTATCAGATTAACACTGTCAGTATCTGGCACTCAGTTCTTTCAGGATCAGTTGAATTAAAAAATACATGTTACACCTATTAATTTGAGATTATATATCTAAAATAAAACTATTGACTGTAAATAAAGAAGTGTAAATTTTCTCCCAGTTGAGGCAAGCTTAGAAAAAAGAATGCTCAACTTGGATTTAAAGCTGCTTTGAGTGCAAAAATTAATTATGTAACTATTTTTTAAAGTCTTCCTTTGACAATGATGTTTATAAGAAATGTATTGGCCTAAGATTGTTACTATGTCTTAATTACCATATGTCTCTCTGTTATATAAGACAGAATAAATGAATATATAGATAAAGAAAAAGGCAATGGGATATAGCAGACAAACTGCTGTGTTTGAGAACATATGATTAGAACTTGTTGAATGACTTGAGTAAACTTGTTTGATGATGTTTCTCTCCTTTTCTTAAGAAATAGAGTCAAACTTAAGAAGTATGCTATGTAAATTGAACAAAAATGTGTATAAAAGATGTTTGGTACATTATAGGATTCTGAAATTTTTATTTATTTTTTTCCTAATCGACATTAAACTTTAACTTGAAATTGTACCAAGAGAATTAAACTTATATGTTACTTTGTAATCATACATAGATATGTCCATGTGTAGTATGATATTTTTATCTGGAGATCTCTTTAAGTGTTCAAAATTTGAGGTAAAAATAGAGAGCTAGATCAAGGTCTGCTGATGGTAATGCATGTAACATGTGAACTGTTAAGAGCAATTCTGTTGTCATCCTAGTGTTCATTTTCTTCTCTAAAACAAGGACCATTATGCTAAGAAGTATTAAAAATTATTTTTGTATATGCAGCTTTTTACTTGGGGCCAAACACTCCATGCCTAGAATCACCAGAACTAATTTGAATTACATACCTTGCCTGTTCACAGCTTTTCCAGTAAAATCAATTCATTGAGGTAAAAATTATATATACATATGGACCAATTTTAAGTACACATTTTTATTTTCTACTTCATTTATTTATCAGAGAAGGTAATGTCAACTCACGCCAGTACTCTTGCCTGGAAAATCCCATGAACGGAGGAGCCTCCCATGGATGGAGGAGCCTCCCATGGATGGAGGAGCCTCCCATGGATGGAGGAGCCTGGTGGGCTGGAGTCCATGGGGTCACGAACAGTCGAGCATAACTGAGCGACTTCACTTTCACTTTTCACTTTCATGCCTTGGAGAAGGAAATGGCAACCCACTCCAGTGTTCTTGCCTGGAGAATCCCAGGGATGGGGGAGCCTGGTGGGCTGTCATCTATGGGGTCACACAGAGTCGGACACGACTGAAGCAACTTAGCCGCAGCAGCAGCAGCATTTATTTATGCTGTACCTTTTTATTTCCCTTCTCTACTCACTTTGGATTCAGTTGTTCTTTTTCTATAATTTCTCTAAATGATGGCTTAAGGTATAACTTTTCAGTTCAGTTCAGTCGCTCAGTTGTGTCTGACTCTTTGCGACCCCATGAATCGCAGCACGCCAGGCCTCCCTGTCCATCACCATCTCCCGGAGTTCACTAGACTCACGTCCATTGAGTCAGTGATGCCATCCAGCCATCTCATTCTCTGTCGTCCCCTTCTCCTCCTGCTCCCAATCCCTCCCAGCATCAGAGTCTTTTCCAATGAGTCAACTCTTCGCATGAGGTGGCCAAAGTACTGGGGTTTCAGCTTTAGCATCATTCCTTCCAAAGAAATCCCAGGGTTGATCTCCTTCAGAATGGACTGGTTGGATATCCTTGCAGTCCAAGGGACTCTCAAGAGTCTTCTCCAACACCACAGTTCAAAAGCATCAATTCTTC
>SJYT01071242.1:13494-28159 GCA_006410635.1 Cephalophus harveyi | reverse complement strand
GCCACTCCAGAGGTCAAGGGTCACAGGGAGGAAATGAAGCCTCCTTGAAGCCACTCTCAGGGAAGGTGAGGAATCAGCCCTTTGGTAGAGCCTCCACTTGGACCAGCCTCCTATCCTGCAGCAAACACCCCTAGAGGAAGCTGGGCTGCTAACAGGCCACCCTGCACAGCCCCAGAGCTCAGGACAGGTAGGAACTCCTGGAGAAAGTGGAGCTTCCCCTGAGCTTGAGCAATATAGCACGTCTCATCCCTGGACAGAGGCCCCGCCAGTTGGGAGCTTCTGCTGGGTCCGTCTTGGTGAGGACTTCCTCCCGGCTTCCTCACCCCTTCCTCTCCCCTCCCGCGCCTCCCAGGCTCCTGCCCTGGCTCCAAGGGTCTGCTGCCTGTGTGCCGCCCCTTTATCTTGTCTCCCCGTTTCCACCACTATCAGCTACTATCTGGCTCAATTCCACCCGGCGGTAGGCAGGGCAGGAAGCCGGCGTGACTCTCCTCTTTGCTCTCCATCCTCTTCCTTCTCCAGAGACAAAAGCAAAAACAGCCTGTTAACAGATCTGCCATTTCCCTCGGCTCCTTGACTTCATTTCCCACTCATTTTTTCACAGCCTCCACTTTTCCACCACAGGGTCCAGGGCCATCACTTCCTCCCGCCTGTCTGCCGGGGCCACCCCCTCCCAAAGCCGCCTGCTCCCCTTATCCTTTCTGAGGTCAGCCCGACCCGAGGTAGCCGACTGGTCGTCTGCAAGGATGGGGCAGGACGGCGCTCTGGCCTGCCTCATGGACCGCTAGGCTGTGACTCCGATTGTAGCCACAGGAGGATTTTGTTTCATTTTGTTTTTGGTCAAAGAGCATCATGCATCCATTTATTATGCCACCATTCACTCAGACATTCACTGTGCACTTCCTACACTGCTGCTGGACCCCAGAGAGGAGCAAGACGAGACCTTGGCCTCTAATAGCTTCGGGAGTTGGCAAGTTGCTCGACCGAGTTAAGTGCTCCATCCATGCTTGGTAGGACTTACTAAGTGCAACCAAGCACTCTGAAAACTCAGACGGGGAAAGACAGATGCTCACAAGGAGAGTGGGTGCTCGTCAGCACCTCATCTGTACCGGGAGCTGGGTTAAGCTCTTGCGTTGTTGCCTCGTTGCATCCTGGTCCTCTCGGCAAACCTTTGGGCAGGTGTGATGATCATCACCAATTTGCAGATGAGAGACTGATGACTGGTGAGTCCAGCATCTGGGTTCATAGCTGGAGCCCATTTTACTTGAAGACCCAGAGCAGGGCTCCTTTGCACAGTCTTCAGCCCGCCCCTCATGCCACTTGGTCTACATCGCATGCTGGTGGAAGAGTGAGCACCGGGGAAATTTCTGGCTTGAGAAAGAGATTAACTGCAAAATTAATAGATGCTGAATTGCACTGGGTCTCAGTTTTCCTCATCTGCAAAAGGGGCGATAACAGTACCTATCGCTTAGGTTTGCTGTGAGCTTTAGGGGAACAGTGTGCATAGCATGCTTATCATAGGGACTGGCATGCAGTAAGTATTAGCCATGAGTATTTTTGTAATTCTTATAATAGACAGAATATCAGGAGGTGACTTAGGAAGTGGACTGTCAGGGTTGATATAAATTTTGTATCTGTTTTCCAATGGCAGATGCCCTGGGCCTTGTCATCTCAGACCTAGAGGATCTGGACTGGACAGTGCCTCAGAGGCTGAATTTCCATTTTCTCTTGAGTTTGCTCTGAGTCTCCCCCGTGCTCAAACAGCTTGTTACTTTCAGAGTACTTGAGTCCTTCAAAAGCCTGAGCCCCTTCTCTTGTGTTTATTGAAATTCAATTTTTTTTCCTTTTTTCCTTGTGGCAAAATACCCGGTGGCTCAGTGATAAAGCATTAGCCTGTAATGCAGGAGACCTGGGTTCGATCCCTGGGTTGGGAAAAATCCCCTGGAGGAGGCCATGGCAACCCACTCCAGTGTTTTCATCTGGAAAATCCAGTGGACAGAGGAGCCTCATGGGCTACAGTCCGTGGGGTCACAAAGAGTCGGACTCGACTGAAGCAACAGAGCACACAAGCAGGCATGCATACAGCACATAAAATGGACCATTTTACCCATTTTAAGTGTGCAGTTCAGTGGCATTTTGTACATTTGCATCGCTGCACCACCATCCCCACCTTCCACCTCCAGAACTTTCTCATCATCACAAACTGCAACTGTGTCCCCATAAATAGTGATTCTCCTGCCTCCAGCCCCCAGCTCCTGGCACTCTCCTCTCTGTCTCTATGAACTTGACAGCTTTAGGTGCCTCATATAAGTGGGATCATGCAGTATTTATCCTGTTATGTCTAGCTTATTTCACTCAGCATAAAGTCCTCAAGCTTCATCCTCAAGGTTGTCATATGTATCAGGATTCCCTTCCTTTAAATTTTTTTTTTAATTTTTATTTATTTGGCTGCACCGGATCTTGTTGTGGTACATGGGATCTTTAGTTCCCCAACCAGGGATCAAACCCAGGCTCCCTGCATTTGAGAGCCTGGAATCTTAGCCACCGGACCACCGAAGAAGCCCCTTCCTTCCTTTATAAGATTGAATAGGTCCGTCTAGTCAAGGCTATGATTTTTCCTGTGGTCATGTATGGATGTGAGAGTTGGACTGTGAAGAAGGCTAAGCACCGAAGAATTGATGCTTTTGAACTGTNGCATATTCAAAAGCAGAGACATTACTTTGCCAACAAAATTTCATCTAGTCAAGGCTATGGTTTTTCCTGTGGTCATGTATGGATGTGAGAGTTGGACTGTGAAGAAGGCTGAGCACCGAAGAATTGATGCTTTTGAACTGTGGTGTTGGAGAAGACTCTTGAGAGTCCCTTGGACTGCAAGGAAATCCAACCAGTCCATTCTGAAGGAGATTAACCCTGAGATTTCTTTGGAAGGAATGATGCTAAAGCTGAAACTCCAGTACTTTGGCCACCTCATGCAAAGAGTTGACTCATTGGAAAAGACTCTGATGCTGGGAGGGATTGAGGGCAGGAGGAGAAGGGGACGACCGAGGATGAGATGGCTGGCTGGCATAACGGACTCGATGGACGTGAGTCTGAGTGAACTCTGGGAGGTGGTGATGGACAGGGAGGCCTGGCATGCTGCGATTCTTGGAGTCACAAAGAGTTGGACATGACTGAGTGACTGAACTGAACTGAACTGAACTGCCCAAGATCACACAGCACGTATGCTGGAGCTAGGAGTGAAAGCTCAGCAATGTTTTTTATTGTTTATGTTTAATAGGACTATAATAAATAACTTCATAAGTGAGGTGTTAGCTGCTGTAAGAAACAAACAATAGGTATACTGGCTTAAACACAATAAACATTTGTTTCTTGCCCATATAAATTGATGCTGAATTGTAACTGAGTAGGACCATATGGGCCCTCTACAGAACAGACATCCTCCTTCATATCTTTTGCTTTAGATCCTCTCTGAAGCACCTAGATAACAGTATCTGTAGCACATTTCCTGAGTTGTTTTACAAATGCTAAATCCACCACCAAATGTAAGAATTAACTACATGATGATCTTGAGCTAATAGGTGCCTAAGGATTGACAGTGTTAACCACTGTGACCTTGTTCAGTTCAGTTCAGTTGCTCAGTCATCTCCGACTCTTTGCGACCACATGAATCACAGGACACCAGGCCTCCCTGTCCATCACCACCTCCTGGAGTTCACTCAGACTCATGTCCATCGAGTCAGTGATGCCATCCAGCCATCTCATCCTCTGTCGTCCCGTTCTCCTCCTGCCCCCAATCCCTCCCAGCATCAGAGTCTTTTCCAATGAGTCAACTCTTCTCATGAGGTGGCCAAAGTACTGGAGTTTCAGCTTTAGCATCATTCCTTCCAAAGAAATCCCAGGGCTGCTTTCCTTCAGAATGGACTGGTTGGATCTCCTTGCAGTCCAAGGGACTCTCAAGAGTCTTCTCCAACGCCACAGTTCAAAAGCATCAATTCTTCAGTGCTCAGCTTTCTTCACAGTCCAACTTTCACACCCATACATGACCACAGGAAAAACCATAGCCTTGACTAGACGGACCTTTGTTGGAAAAGTAATGTCTCTGCTTTTGAATATGCTATCTACGTTGGTCATAACTTTTCTACCAAGGAATAAGCCTCTTTTAATTTCATGGCTTCAATCACCATCTGCAGTGATTTTGGAGCCTCAAAAAATAAAGTCTGACACTGTTTCCACTATTTCCCCAACTATTTCCCATGGAGTGATGGGACCAGATGCCATGATCTTCGTTTTCTGAATGTTGAGCTTTAAGCCAACGTTTTCACTCTCCTCTTTTACTTTCATCAAGAGGCTTTTTTAGGTCCTCTTCACTTTCTGCCATATGAAAGGTGAGTATAGTGTTTTAAAAGGACACAGTCAGCATATGCAATGCTTTTTCTTAAATAGTTTGTATGAGGAATGATACAAGATGGAACCAACAGCATCACTTAGGAGGCTGCTATGTAAAATAATGACTTCCATGGGCCCTATGACTCATGGAAAGCAAAATTCTCATGGCTTCTCTATCATTCTGTTTCTCCGGGTTTTGTCTTTATTATTTTCTCTGTATCTTCAGTATCTTGTTTTGGTAGTCCCACTCCTCAAAGCTTTCAAGGTATGAATGACTGTGATGCCCTGATGAAGTACCTGTCTCCTTCACTAAGACTTTTCTGACACCAGTAGTTGGTGGCTTTCATTCCTGTCTCTTATACACATCTAGATGTGTATAAGAGACAGATTCTAACTGTTGCTTTCTGACCTGCATATAGGTTTCTCAAGAGGCAGGTCAGGTGGTCTGGTATTCCCATCTCTTTCAGAATTTTCCACAGTTCATTGTTATCCACACACTCAAAGACTTTGACATGGTCAATAAAACAAAAATAGATGTTTTTCTGGAACTCTCTTGCTTTTTCCATGATCCAGCAGATGTTGGCAATTTGATCTCTGGTTCCTCTGCCTTTTCTAAAACCAGCTTGAACATCAGGAATTTCACGGTTCACATATTGCTGAAGCCTGCCTTGGAGAATTTTGAGCACTGCTTTACTAGCATGTGAGATGAGTGTAATTGTGTGGTAGTTTGAGCATTCTTTGGCATTGCCTTTCTTTGTTTTCCAGATTTGCTGGCATTTTGAGTGCAGCACTTTCACAGCATCATCTTTTAAGATTTGAAATAGCTCAACTGGAATTCCATCACCTCCACTAATCTTTTTCTTAGTGATGCTTCCTAAGGCCCACTTGACTTCACATTCCAGGATGTCTGGCTCTAGTTGAGTAATCACACCATCATGATTATTTTGGTCGTGAAGATCTTTTTTGTTCAGTTCTTCTGTGTATTCTTGCCACCTCTTCTTAATATCTTCTGTTTCTGTTAGGTCCCTACCATTTCTGTCCTTTATTGAGCCCGTCTTTGCATGAAATGTTCCCTTGGTATCTCTGATTTTCTTGAAGAGATCTCTAGTCTTTCCCATTCTGTTGTTTGCCTCTATTTCCTTGCACTGACACTGAGGAAGGCTTTCTTATCTTTTCCTGCTATTCTTTGAAACTCTGCATTCAGATGCTTATACCTTTCCTTTTCTCCTTTGCTTTTCGCTTCTCTTCTTTTCACAGCTATATGTGAGGCCTCCCCAGACAGCCATTTTGCTTTTTTGCATTTCTTTTCCATGGGGATGATCTTGATCCCTGTCTCCTGTACAATGTCATGAACTTTTGTCCATAATTCATCAGGCACTCTATCTATCAGATCTAGTCCCTTAAATCTATTTCTCACTTCCACTGTATAATCATAAGGGATTTGATTTAGATCATACCTGAATGGTCTAGTGTTTTCCCCTACTTTCTTCAATTTAAGTCTGTATTTGGCAATAAGGAGTTCATGATCTGAGCCACAGTCAGCTCCTGGTCTTGTTTTTGTTGACTATATAGAACTTCTCTATCTTTGGCTGCAAAGAATATAATCAATCTGATTTCAGTGTTGACCATCTGGTGATGTCCATGTGTAGAGTCTTCTCTTGTGTTGTTGGAAGAGGGTGTTTGCTATGACCAGTGCATTTTCTTGGCAAAACTTTATTAGTCTTTGCCCTGCTTCATTCCATATTCCAAGACCAAATTTGCCTGTTACTCCAGGTGTTTCTTGACTTACTACTTTTGCTTTCCAGTCCTCTATATTGAAAAGGACATCTTTTTGGAGTGTTAGTTCTAAAAGGTCTTGTAGGTCTTCATAGAACCGTTCAACTTCAGCTTCTTCAGTGTTACTGGTTGGGGCATAGACTTGGATTATTCTGATATTGAATAGTTTTCCTTGGAAATGAACAGAGATCATTCTGTCATTTTTGAGATTGCATCCAAGTACTGCATTTCAGACTCTTTTGTTGGCCATGATGGCTAGTCCATTTCTTCTAAGGGATTCCTGCCTGCAGTAGTAGATATAAGGGTCATCTGAGTTAAATTCATCCATTCTAGTCCATTTTAGTTCGCTGATTCCTAGAATTTTGATGTTCACTCTTGCCATCTCCTGTTCGACCACTTCCAATTCCAGGTTCCTCTGCAATATTGCTCTGTACAGTATCGGACCTTGCTTCTATCACCTGTCACATCCACAGCTGGATATTGTTTTTGCTTTGGCTCCATCCCTTCATTCTTTCTGGAGTTATTTCTCCACTCAACTCTAGTAGCATATTGGGCACCAACTGACCTGGGGAGTTCCTCTTTCAGTATCCTATCATTTTGCCTTTTCATACTTTTCATGGGGTTCTCAAGGCAAGAATACTGAAGTGGTTTGCCATTCCCTTCTCCAGTGGACCACATTCTGTCAGACCTCTCCACCATGACCCAGCCATCTTGGGTGGCCCCATGGGCATAGCTTAGTTTCACTGAGTTAGACAAGGCTGTGGTCCTAGTGTGATTAGATTGACTTGTTTTCTGTGATTATGGTTTCGGTGTGTCTGTCCTCTGGTGCCCTCTTGCAACACCTACCATCTTACTTGGGTTTCTCTTACCCCGGACATGGGATATCTCTTCATGGCTGCACCAGCAATGTGCAGCCACTGCTCTTTACCTCAGATGAGGGGTATATCCTCACCACTGCCCCTCCTGACCTTGAACGTGGAATAACTCCTGTAGGCCCTCCTGCACCCGTGCAGCCACTGCTCCTTGGACGTGGGGTTGCTCCTCCCGGCCACCACCCCTGACCTCGGACATGGGTTAGTTCCTCTCAGCCGTTCTGTGCCCACGCAGCCTGGCACTCTCGGCCACTCCCCCTGACCTTGGACGTGGTGTAATTCCTCTTGGCTGCCACCCCTCGGGCATGGGATCCTCTTGACTTCTGCCCCTGACCTTTGACGTGGGGTAGCTCCTCTCGGCCAAGCTCTGTGTGCCATCACAGCCACCTACGAGGTGACCCTGTTACCTCACCATTAAACCAATCAGAGAATTTTGCACCAGCTGATCACACATCCTGGGACATGCCTTCCTTACTTTGACTTTAAACATATTTTGCTGAAATCCTTTGGGAAGTTCAGGGTTTTCTAGCACCAGCTGCCCTGGACTTCTTGCCTGGTGCCTGCACTAAATGCTGCACTTTCCTTCACCACAACCTGGCGTCAGTAGGTTGGCTTTATTGTGCGTGGGTAAGCAGACCCAAGTTCGGTTCAGTAGAATATTTTTTTTTAATTGGAGGCTAATTACTTTACAATATTGTGGTGGCTTTTCCCATACATTCACATGAATCAGCCATGGGTGTACCTGTGTTACCCATCCTGCAGAATTTTAGATCTCTCTTCCAAATATTGNGGGTAAGCAGACCCAAGTTCGGTTCAGTAGAATATTTTTTTTTAATTGGAGGCTAATTACTTTACAATATTGTGGTGGCTTTTCCCATACATTCACATGAATCAGCCATGGGTGTACCTGTGTTACCCATCCTGCAGAATTTTAGATCTCTCTTCCAAATATTGATTTAAAGCTCAGGCTTGTTCCATTTTATTCCTCTGCTCTCTTCAAAATGTGTCTCTCAGCGTTTCTATGCTTACTTCATTGAGTTGGGAGACTGGGTTAAACACAACGGAGAAGGTACCCTCCTCCTAAATATCTGTTCTGCTGCAGCGGCACCCTCTTTTCTGTGCATGTCCTATTGCTGAGACTTTTGTCAAATGGCCAAACTTAACCTTGAAGGATACTAGAAAATGTAGCCTTGCTTTGTACCAGGAAGGAGAAATATGCTTGTTGAACTGCTAAACAAACTCCATCTCCATTTGTGCCCCAGTATGCACACATCTGTTTTTCTACTTATGATTAGAAAATGACAGGACAGTTTTAATCCATATCTCTGTCTCTGAATCCAGTGTCCATGCCAATTGTACCAGGAAGGAGAAATATGCTTGTTGAACTGCTAAACAAACTCCATCTCCATTTGTGCCCCAGTATGCACACATCTGTTTTTCTACTTATGATTAGAAAATGACAGGACAGTTTTAATCCATATCTCTGTCTCTGAATCCAGTGTCCATGCCAATCTGTGAGTGACCCCAAGTTTCTCTCTCTGGTATGAAAAGGTAACACTGATTTTCACTGTCAGGAGAGTCTTGTTAAACTTTCTAGTCTTTGCACTTCACTTAAATTTTCTAAAGTGCATTTCATATGTTTATGTGTAAAGGATGCAGTGCCATGAAGAAGCAGTCCTGAGGGGTCCAAGTTAGACTTTGTGGGTCTGAACACAGGCACAATTTACAAATGTGTGGCAAGTGTGGAAACCCAACCTCCTATCCACCTGTAAACTAGGAGGTGTCTGTTTCACAGCTGTTGTGAGAAAAATTAGTTAACGGTTCAAATATTTAGCATGTAGAAAGCCCTCAATAAATCTTAACCACTATTCACTTCTAGTAACTCTTAGTAATTTCACTGTATACTAATAACAAGGAGCTCTCTATTATAAGCCAAAACAAAATTTGTGAAACTGCTGATAATTCATTCTTGATATTTAAAGGCAAGACTTGCATGGTTCATCAGGAAAAGCCTCACAGCCTTCCAGTGATTTGTGGTTTTCCTTCTAAAGGACAAGGAAAAATAAAGACCCAAACTATTAAGAGCAAGGTTCTCAGGTACTAGGACTTGTGGTGAGTTTTTGCACTCTATGCATTTTATAAAAATAGCCATACATTACTTTTTTTTTTCATTTATATTGACACAACAGTTAAATTATTTGGTATCATTATATTATTCTCTAGTGAAGTCCTCAGTGGGTACTGAAGGAGCTGCTAATAAGCTCTGTCCTGGGGGGCAGATTTTTGACAAATGTACCATGGTTATAGTCTTCCTACTTAGTTTAATTCTCTGAATTTCAGAGATGAAACAGTCAGCTTCTACCATACATTCACTATTCAGAAGACTAATTAAAATATTGGAAAAGGACAGTCCATTTGGAAATGATTTATCACAAATGGGTTAATATGAATATAAATAAGAAATGTATGCTAATTAAGCTAAACCCAGCATCTCTAGAGAAATTTTTGATTAGCGAAAACCAAAAGTCAGAGTTATAGACATTCCACTTAAGGATAATTTCTGCTTGTTTAAAATGTCAGTTCTGTGTTTAAAGGTTTTCAGTCAAGTGGAATAGTGACAATCCAATTTATCTTTTGCTTTTCTCTTAATCCCTCCTCTTACTATTAAGAGTTTTCTGGATATTCCCCTCAGAAATGTTTTACTTGTCTTTTCTCTTCTTTTCATTCTCACTGTCACTGCTTTTTGAAATATAAAGTAGTGTTTAAGAAACAGAATCTTGTTAGATATGAATTCAAATCCTAACTCAGCCAAATACCAACTGTGTGTCCCTTGGAAGTGATCTAGTATTTCTGAACCTGTTTCCTTTTCTGTAAAATGTGGGTTATAAAAGGCTGACAGGTGGTTAGGCCAAAAAAAAAAAAAAAAAGAGGGGGGATAATGTGGACAAAACAGCAATCAGGATCAGACCTTTAGGCTTTTCTGTTCTCCCCCTGAATTTAAAGAGATAACAAAACTCTGCTGTACTTATCTGTCAATTTGTAAATATCTTAATCTTCAGAAAGGGCTGTTCTGAAAATGCCCAAGTGAACCAGTGGTTAGGACTCTGAACTTTCACTATCAAGGACCTGGGTTCACCCCTGGTTGGGGAACTGAGATTCTGCAAGCCATGTGGCATAGCCAAAAAAAAAAAAAAAAAACAGACCAAAACATATTGTGAGACCAAGGCCCTGTCCTGAATGAAAAACCCACTAGCTATGCAGCAAAGTAAAAACTATTTGCCCAGAATTAGACTAACTTTCTTGTCTGTGTATCAATGACATTCCAGTCTTATTTCCAAATTTTACCTGATGTTTTGTAAAATTAAATATTTCTCTCCTCCCTTTGCTTTTACTGATCTCTCCTTCCACATACTTTTCCATCAGATCCTTTGGAAGATACACTATGTATCCTCAAGATACAGCTCAAATTCTAGCTGTTCCAAAAATCTTTTCTTTTCCAACTAAATGCATACTCTTCTTTGTACCTTGTAACATTTGCATTTTGCTTGTATTTGGATATTTGTTTTTATGTTCTATCTTTACTATTAAGTTAATTTTGATTTTTTCATGTGTGGTATTATATACTTCACGTAGAAATGATTTTAAAGTTGGTAATTATATGGAAAACTATATTTTGTTAAATGAATAAATAAATTAAAAAATAAATATACCAAGATAATTGTCTTTATGGATCTATATTTATTTTTCTTTTCCAACTAAATGCATACTCTTCTTTGTACCTTGTAACATTTGCATTTTGCTTGTATTTGGATATTTGTTTTTATGTTCTATCTTTACTATTAAGTTAATTTTGATTTTTTCATGTGTGGTATTATATACTTCACGTAGAAATGATTTTAAAGTTGGTAATTATATGGAAAACTATATTTTGTTAAATGAATAAATAAATTAAAAAATAAATATACCAAGATAATTGTCTTTATGGATCTATATTTATTTGGCCCATAATCTTAATTACTAAATGAGGAACATATTTGATTTACCTAAAATTTTGGCACTCTTGATTTAAACCCTGCACATCAAGAATCAGGGACTGAGAGAATCACAGTCTCAGGGTGGACACATGACTCTCTTTTGAAGTATCATCACCAAGAAGTTGTTCAGCTTATTTATTCATTTATTTATTTAATGGCTACATTAGGTCTTCATTGCAGCCTGTGGGATCTTTCCTTGTGGCAAACAGACTCTCGAGTTATGCTGTGCAGGGTCCAGACCGTGCAAACTTTGGTAGTTGCAGCACACATGCTCAGTTCCTCCAAAATGTATGAGATCTTAGCTCCCCTAATAGGGTTTGAACCCACATCCCCTACATTGCAAGGCAGATTCTTAACCACCAGAGCATCAGGGAAGTCCCCATCATTCAGTTTTCATGTGACCATTTTCACTTTGGAGGAAATCCTGAGTGAAAGCAGGAAGTTCCTCTATAAGCTAATATATCATTATTAGAGAATTTGTTTTATTTTGCTGAAATCTATTTTAATTTTCTTCACTGGTTTTCATTCATTTGGTATCTGTCTTATGCTGAGTACTCCACACTCTGTTTCACACACACACACAATTCACTTAGAGTAGTTAAATGATCATTTGTAATATCAACCTGAGACTTTCAATTTTCTGCTTCTACTCTTAATGTGCCATTTGAAGCCTTCCAAGGGTATTATTGACAAAGAATGATAGCATAATGACATTTAGGTAATTACGTTTTGGTTCAAGTCAATATAGAATGGGTGGGACAGAATCATTCTATCGGTTGGTACTGGTTGTTCTTTTTTTAATATAAATTAAAAAAAAGTTTTAGTGCTTTCTTTCCATGCCATATTCTGGTTTCAGCGAATGCATCTTTGGACTTCCCTGGTGGCTCAGTGATAAAGCATCTACCTACAATGCAGGAGACTTGGGTTTAATCCCTGGGTCAGAAAGACTCCCTAGAGAAGGAAATGGCAACCCACTCTAGTATTCTTGCCTGGGAAATTCCATGGAAAGAGGAGCCTCACAGACTACAGCCCACAGGGTCACAAAAGAGTCAGATTTGACTTAGTGACTTAACAGCAACAACAAATTCTTTATGTATATGTCCCTTACTTCTGAATGTTTCCTGATAGGAGCATCTCCATACTTCCCTTCTTCATCTGAGTCATGGTATTTGATGATCTTATTTTTAACATCCTACCTTGAACCTGGCTTCAAGGACCAGGTGTTGGAAGATCAAACCTGGACTACTGCTAAAGTACTATATCTTTATGATTTTTAATTTACGGCTTATATTTGAAGCAAATTTTCAAATCATCCTGATAGATATGCCATCTCTCCTCCTATTAGACTAAAATGAGGCTCATGTAATAGCTAAGTTTTAAACCATTCTAATTGGGAAGCCCTCCAAAGTGCCTTTCATCTCATAATTTTAAAGATGGGTTAAAACCTACATTTTCATAAGCCATCCTCACTGTACCCGCCCCCCTCCAAACTTAATGAAGATATATTGACAATAACCAAATAGACAATGGGCCTTACTTATATAGCCATCACTTTCATGTTCAGTGACCTCCTGTTTTCTATCAGAAGTCTCATCTGTAGCACAGCACACCAGTCCATTCATCATCTGAATCTCACCAATCTCTTATTCCTAACAAATGCTATTTCTTCCAAGTCACCCTTTTATCTCACCACACTGGATCCCTTCATGGTTCAAAGGGAGTCCGTCAGAAAAATAGAACCAATAGAATATTTTATATGTATACCAAAGAGTCGGACACGACTGAGTGACTGAACTGAACTGAACTGAACTGAATGTATAGCTACAACATAACTGACTTGCATCATTGAGGACACTAGTTAAATAGTTCCTGCAGGACTGTCTCAGCATGACTGAGCTGAAATTTGAATTTCACTGCATAGGAAGTCAGGAGGGAGAGATCAAGAACAGGCTAGAATCCCACCAGCTTGAGTTTAAACTCACAAGGATAGGCTGAAACTTGCCTACCTTTCCATTTCCCTGTCTTTGATGACAAGGGTATCCTGCAGAAGCTGAGGCCATTTGTCACAAAGCAAGTCCACACATCTGGTCTAGCTGCTGCTTCCTGCCATTGAGGTAAGTTAGCAGATCAACAAAGCTAATATATTCGACAAAAAGGAAGCCAACCATCCTACCAAATATCAGGAGGATCTACTTGGGGTTCACACTAACCAGAAACTTAACAAAGGAATTTTATTAAAGACTTTTATGTCTATGTTCATGAGTGACATTGGTCTGTATTTTTCCTTTTGTGGAATGCCTTTATATGATTTTAACATTAGGCAGTGCTGACCTCTTACAAGCAATTGTAAGGTGTTTTTTCATTCTGTCTTCTGGAATGTGTGTCATGTCTTAAGTGTCTGGTAGAATTCACCAATGAAAAATATCTGGAGCTGTTGTTTTCTTTTTTGGAGGACTTAAAAACTATTTCTTCAATATTTTTAATAGCTATAGAGCTCATTCTCCTTGTGTGAGCATTGGTACTTTGTGCCCTCTAAAGAAGAGATTCAAGTCACCTAAGTTAGCAAATTTGTGTTAATAGAGGTATTCATAGTGTTTTATTTTCCTTTTAATGTTCATAGAGTCAGTGGTGATAATTTTTTTATTTCTGATACTGGTAATTTGTATCTTTTTTTTCTTTTAATCTTAATCTGGCTAGAGTTTCATCAAATTTATTGACCTTTTCAGATAATTAGCTTTTGATTTTTAAAAATCTTTACTATTGCCTTTTGGGGAGGGGGTGCTTCCCTGATGGCTCAGATGATAAAGAATCCACTTGCAATACAGGAGACTGGAGTTTGACCCCTGGGTCAGGAAGATCCTCTGGGGAAGGGAATGGCTATCCACTCCAGTATTCTTGACTGGAGAATTCCATAGACAGAGGAGCCTAGTAAGCTACAGTCTATGAGATCACAAAGAGTAGGACATGACTCAGTGATTAACATATTCCTGTTTTTAATTTCATTGATTTCTGTTCTATTTTAAAATTCTTTTCTGCTCATTCGGGGTAAATTTTCCTTATTACTCTAGCTTCCTAAAGTGAAAATTCAGTGTTTTTTTTTTTTTTTTTATAATAACTTTCTTATTTTCTGACTTATGCATTTATTATTATGAAATTCCAAGTAAAATGTCTATGAGGTCACAAAGAGTAGGACATGACTCAGTGATTAACACATTCCTGTTTTTAATTTCATTGATTTCTGTTCTATTTTAAAATTCTTTTCTGCTCATTCGGGGTAAATTTTCCTTATTACTCTAGCTTCCTAAAGTGAAAATTCAGTGTTTTTGTTTTTTTTTTTTTTTTTATAATAACTTTCTTATTTTCTGACTTATGCATTTATTATTATGAAATTCCAAGTAAAATTTTTGCTGCACCCAGCAAATTTTGGTAAGTAGTGCTTTAATTTTCACTTAGTTCAAAATATTTTAAAATTATCTTGAGAGAAATTATTTCTTTTCTTTCTTTTCATTATCTCTTATTTTTCCTCTTCCTATTTTCTTTAACTTTTGCTTATACACCATGACATATAGATAAAAAGATATTTGATCTATTGATTGAACT
>SJYT01071242.1:0-13346 GCA_006410635.1 Cephalophus harveyi | reverse complement strand
GTTTATTTTTTCTTGAAACTTTTTGAAAGCTTCATTTTACTAGGTTAAAGATAAAATATAAAAGCTATATAATGAACTATAATTCTTTAAAACAATCATTTTTCTCAATGTGGAAGTCATTTAGTACTCAAAAAAATTAAGAGTATTAGTAAACAAATCAGGACTATCCTGTAATATCTGGGGCAGTCAGGGAGGAAATAATAGCTTTGGGTTAAATAAATGCACATGGTGAAGCAGAAAAAATCGTGCAGCAAATGTTTTAGAGATGCGGATTCTTTTCACTATCTAGCTTTGTGAGGTTTGTTGATTAACTTCACTACTTTCAGTTTCATATTTTCCAGATTCCAAGTCTTCTAATATGTACTGATTTATTGTATGTGCCAGAGATTGTGCTTAGCACTTTATCATATTTTATTTCCTATCAGTACTGTAAAATAAAGTTGGGAAACATAATATATGAAGATTTTGAAATTTTCATAGTGTCAGTATTGATTTATACAGTAATTGTGGTGCTTTTGGAGCTGTTTATTCCATTGACCCCAGAAGTGAGACCATTATTATTAACATTGCCATACAACTCACAAGGTAATAAATGCTATCAACTTAAGTGATATTATTTGATTAGAACAGTCTCCCATCCATAAAATATGTCTCCTAACTCCATCACAGTGTTTAATGTTCCTATTATTTGGGTTAAGTCATTGAATTCTTCAAAAATACAAACATGGGAATACTAACCCATTAACCCATGATTATTCATTAATACTGTACTATATTTTGACTTTTGATTTAGTTGGTAAAAGTTTGACTGTCTTAGCAATAGGATCTAAGAGGTATAACTTTTAAAAGTGAGAATATAAAACTGCAAATATTGAAGGTCACGGTCACAGCTTCTTATGGAAAGCAGGTCTGCATAAGATTTCACAAGGGCAGGCTGCAGTCCATGGGGTCACAAAGAGTTGGGCATGACTGGGCAACTGAACAATGAACAATAACAAGGCCCTGGAAATCTGGAAGATGAGTCCATTTTATTTTCTACTATTTTTTTTCCTTTTCCATTTAAGTAGATTCTATTTGGCCACTCATTCTGAGAATACAGAACATCTTCAAATATACTTCTTCAACTTATGTGATATTGTATTTTTGTATCGACAGACTTTGAAGCCTAAAGGTAATTTGTAGATTTTTTGACCCATTTTGACTAAAGCAGTCACAGGGGATTTCTGACATATTAAGTTGCAGTGTTCTTTCTGGAGCAAGGTTGAGTGGCCTTAACCTCAGAACCTGTTTAAAGTTGGTCATTTACAGGGTGAGCACAGAAGGCATTGATGGTCTACCAGGTGACCTGTCTTGCTTCTGCACTAAAGTGGCACTCCATATTAGTGACTAAGGGACTCACTCAGATCCACTTCTTAGAGCATTTGTATGAGGGAGAGAGACTGATTGTGTACCAGGAGACAATGGAAGAAACAAAGCATGAGGAAAACTAGTATGGCTTTATCTCTGCCTATAGATAAGGACTAATGGATGTCGTCACATTCCAGGATGACAAAATGATAGTAGACAAGATGCCTTTGTCTACCAAAAGCATTAAACTTAGTACTAGCACTTATTACTATTTTTCAATGATTTTATTGACCATATATTTTAGTGTATTGTTTGCAAGAATGTATTTTTTCTTTCTTTCTTTTTTTTTTTTTTACATAACTTGAGGTAAACTGAGTGTGCCTCTGACTGTGGCATAGTAAAACAAATAAACAGGGTCAGTTATTAAATGAAAAATTAGAGTTAAGGAATGCTAATAATACAGTATTTGAGTTTTGTACATCTCTAGTTTTTGCTTCAAATTTCAAAAATTAGGCCAGGCCATTTGTTCCATCCTGTGGAGTGGGCAGAGATGGCATCCAGAATTGAGACTGAATTGTCTGCTAAAGTTGGACAGATTGGTTCATAGACTTATTTTATTAACTAGAATTAGATTCCTGTGACATTTCTTGCATGCAAGAGTTTGTAATTGTAGGATTAAGTCTTGTAAACCAATTTCTTGGTTGAGTGGGATATGTATCCATTTGAAGTAGGATGATTAAGAAACAATGAATGGTACAAGGAGGGAGGAGGTAGAGGGGTTCAGGATGGGGAACACGTGTATACCTGTGGTGGATTCATGTTGATGTATGGCAAAACCAATACAATATTGTAAAGTAATTAACCTCCAATTAAAATAAATAAATTTATATTAAAAAATTAAATTGTAAAAGGAAAAGATACTGAGTAAATACTAGGGTAGTATCGAGGATGGTCAAATTATAGCATATAAACATATGGAAAGTACAATGTAAGAAAAATTTAAGAACTGCAAATTATTATTTTAGAGTAGATTTTAGATAATGATCTGAAGAAAGCTTTTCTAAAGAAAAGTTGAAAGAGGTTCACTGCTATCTTTACAGAAGCAATGCCAAGATTTGAATTTTTTTTCTGACTCTGAAACTTTTGCAGCAAAAACAGAAATGAGTCAACAGCCTTAGGGGCAAACCAAACAGGCCAGTAAGACTTAAGAAGTCCTGGTTATTCTTTAACTGTTACTACTAACAAACATGTAGCTAGACTTGTCCTCACAAAGCTATTTACTCTCTGACTCCATATGAATTCTATTCTACATCTGACATCATCTCCATTCCCCACACTCCGTTGTAATACTCTCCTGCAGTATTTTTCATTTAATAAAGAAGTTCACAGCACAGTAAGTTTGGAAAAAAAAACAATACCAGTTACCAAGTTGCCTGATGCCAGCTGTGACCATTTTGAAATTTTGCAAAAAAAAAAAAAAGAAGACTACAAGCCGTTCACTACTTTGAGACTTATTGCCTACCCCCGACTGTGAGCCCCGATGATAAATCTCCTTACTTCTCCTCCAGGGGGATACAGTTCTTGAGGTGGTAGTCTGATATGTTCCCTCTTTGCTTGGCAAGGAAATAAAACTATTTTTTCTCTTTTCTTCAAAACTCTGTCTCTGTATTTTTATTTGGCATTGGTACACAGAGAGCCAAGATTTTAGCAACAAAATCTATTTTTTCTCCTGAAACATGCATAGCCTTAAAGGTAACTAAATTATACTATGAATTAAAACACCTGTATTTAATTCATATCTAAAGATATATTCTCTCTATTATAAAGCAGATTTGTAACTACAGCAGAGTCTATTACTAAGAAGAAAAAGATTCTAGTAAGAAGAAAAGGGACTAGTATTTTGTAAAATGTTATTTGGAAATGTGGCTATATAATTTGGCCATACTCTTAGAAGTTTTGAAAGGTATGAGTGTTGAATATCAGGTATTTTGTTTTCTGTTTTTATTTTTTAAATATCTTTTTTCTATCATATTTTGGGTCTTTTTTTTCAATTGCTAGAGTGGAGAAGATACCCAGGACACAGAAGAGAAACCATTTGGAAGCAATGATTTTGTTCTAAAATGTCTCTGAAAATCCACTTCTGATTTCCTGAAGTAATGCAAAGTTTTGCACAATAACCTAAAGTTTCCTAAAGAAAGCTTTATGATAGGAACTTCTTCAAAATTATTCTCTTTCTAAATTTCACTTGTAAAAAGAAAATCATAAATGACATAATTTCATGATGCCCTAAAATAGAATTCAGTGTCATAATAAATAATGCTGAAAAAAAAATAAAAGACTAACTCCAGGAATCTTATTTATTCTTAGGCAGGTTGCTTAGCCTCAGAGGATCTCATTTTTTTCTCATCTGTAATAAAATTCTACCAGTTTTTTCTACCTCACAGTCTTTTTTATAAGAATACAACTAGAGAAAAATGGGGAAATCCTTTAGTTACAAAGCACTCTTAAAATGCAACTTTGTAAACATTACACATCTGTGTTTGCAAAATCTCTTGCTCCATTTCATGGTTGTCCATTCTCTGATGTCACTAGCACAGGTGTTTTCTGAATGTTCCATTTAACGTTTTTTTCTTTTCTAAGTGATTTTTCTGAAGTTTAATATTCTTTGAATAAAATTTTTTGTTTAGTTCTTTCTATATAAAGTTTATATATATAAAAAAAATATATAAAATGCTTGTGTATGCTATGTTTTCCCCTGAATAATCCTTCAGGGAAAGCTCTAATTTACTACAAGAAGCATCCTTTCCCACTAGAGAGCAGTTAGCTCTCTAGGCTGCCCTACTGAGGCTCTTATCCTTTGAGAGTCTCCTTTAGTAAATCACAAGCATACACAATCCCCCTTGTTTTTCAAGAGCAACATTGAGGAGTCTTTGTTATTTTCTATGGTGATGGTCTTTCAAAGGTTTAATTGGAGCATCTATAGGCACAAGAAGCTGAAACAAAGCTAAAGAAATCTCTCTTCTTACTCAAGAAAAATCTGAAAAAAGTGACAAAGACTCTCCAGACTCTCAGAGATGTGATTTAAAACAGCAGTGATTTCCTCCTGTCTCTTCTTAAGATTTAAAATTGATTCCATCCTCTAACACTGGTTATCTGTGTGGTGTGTTAGAACATGCATTGTTTTCTGCATTTCTTTCTGTCTTGTATCAGAGTATGGATTATCACTCCATGAACTGTTCTTACTAAAGTAATCTAGTTTACTTAACCTGGATTTATTCAGTCAAGGATACTCCAAGAACTTTAAAAAAATAAGGAATCATATTCAGTCATGGGATCAATGAATATAGCAAACAAGATAAACATATTTTGAGGAAGGATGGGCAGAACAGGTGAAGGGGCCAAAAGACACAAAATTCTACTATAAAATAAGTCTACGGGATGTAATATATAATATAATGACTATACTCAATAATACTATGCAATCTACTTAAAAGTTGCTAAGGCAGTACATCTTAAAAGTTCTCATCACAAGAAAAAAATGTAATTACGTATGGTGATGGATGTTAGTTAGATTTGTTGTGGTGATCATTTTCATTATATTATTATGATTATGTTGTAAACCTGAAACTAATACAATTGTCAATTACATCTCAATAAAAATGTAGAAAAGAAACACTTTGCCTAATTATATAATTTATATCTTCCTGCATGAGGGCAGGTCTTTTTTGTTTTGTTTTGTTTTTTCTACTGCCAGTCACTGTTGCAATAGACATGCTGGTCTATGTTGGGTCATAGGAGAGGTAAGGGGGGACAATTTTGTTACTGAATCCAAGCTCGTACCATTCACCATGTGACATGTCGGTTGATTCTATTTGGAAAGCCAGTAGACAAAGAAGTTGGTGGACTAGTGTTCCAAGAAGCCATCTTGCTTGGGTTTGGGTGCTAGTTTCTTTTATAGAACAAACAGGATAGGGGGAGTTAAGGTGGCAAAATAAAGTAAAAAAATATTGATAAATTGGAACTATTTCCTGGTTCCAGCCAGACTCTGGAAAGGACATGTTAATTTCTTCTCTCCTGAAGTCGTTCACAGGTGGGCCTGGTCAGGATGTTTCCTGAAAGCTGAGTAAAGGCATTTTGGCTTAACACTCAGGTGTGGGAGGCAGGTTTCCTAGAGAGGGGCCATTATGTGTACTTTGAGCTGTAAGCAACATCTCTTTAGTGTTTAACTTGTAGCAGAAACAATAGAATACATGGATTAAAGTAAAAGAAACAGGTCTGATATGGAGTCAGATTTGTTCTTCTGTATTACAATATTAATAAGGAAATCTCTTTACTCCTTGTATCAATTATCTATTGCTACATAACAAATTACCCCCAAACTTGTTGGATTAAAGAACAAACACTTATTATGTCACAAATGAACTCTAATGGAAGTCAAAGACAAGAGCATCTGGGGGAGCAGGCCTGTGGCTGGACCTTCAAAGTGGGTGGAACTGTGAGTCTCATATCAATGCCCATCAGAGAGTATCTGTTGCTGAAGAAGAAGTCACCAACCAGCTTGTCATCAGCCTGCCTTATTGGCCCCCTGGTGCCCGATGAGATCATGAACCTGGTGTCCATGAAGCTACAGTGGAGACTGTGGGCATGGTAGCATGGTCTTCCTCCCCAAGGCTGATGTAGCTCTTGCCTCTGCTGACGCCCTGCCCTGCCAATAGCAGAGACCAACTCAGAACCTTCAAAGTGCTGTCATCAAAGGGACTCCAGCTCACCTTTGATAGTGAGTTTATTATGTTACACACTTTGTCAATGAAAAAAATCACTGCCTGCCATATCAGTAAACAAAGGATGTTGCAGCCTTCAAGCCACTACAGCTGCCCTTGTGGTGAACCTTGAGGGAGCTCAGGGTGGAGACTAATGGGTTGCCTACCACCAAGCCCTCAGCCGCTGCAGCTGTTCCCAGCTGTGCTCCCTGAGAGGTTTCTGGATGGAAAAGAACAGGCTGCTGACACTAGACAGCCTAGGTGCCTATCAAAGGGATGATATCAGTGAGCCCAGACTTTGCATCTTCACATACATAGAAAAGTGCTAAATTGCTTAACTTGGCATATCTGGTTTTCTTTAATTAACAGTAATCTTTTGAAGTCCTGACCACTTGGCCTTTGCTGCAAAAACTTCTGTATATCCTGGGTCCTCCTTTCCCTCTTCAGAGCAGTCTCTCAGAGCTGTCTGAGAAGCCACATTCCAGACTAAGTCCTCAGTTTTGTCCTCTGAATAAAACATAATTTTCAACTTTTAAATTTAAATTGTGCATCTTTTCTTGAGTTGACACCTTCTGCATCTGGAGAGGCCATCAATTCATTCTTATGAGATCTGATACAAAGGCCGGCCTCCTCAAGGGCTTGTGACCTGTGCACAGGACTGTGTGCTTGGCTTACTGCTTTGGTGTCATTGTTGTGAAATTGTAATACTTCTTGAGCAATGGAGCCTGCACTTTAAATTTGCACTGAGTGCCACAAATTATGTAGTCAGTTCTGTTGATACATAGTCCAGTAATAGGCTCATCTTCTCTTTGTCATCTGCCAGATGTACAGAGTAACATTCTAGAACTTAAGAATACCTGATATATTGATGTAAGATCTCAGAAATTATGCAGCAAAAATGGTGCAGCAATGTGTGATGACTGCAGCATCCAATGGTTCCACTCTTTGCTCCATCACTTGGAAGCAGCTGACTCAGAACTATAGAAGATCAGTACTGGTGAAAGCTATCTACCAGAGCAGAGTAGTAAAATTGATGAGTATGGCTTGTTTTGAAAACCAATGACTTCTAAAATTTTACTTTCTTGTGTTTCTCAAATATAGTTAATGCCATAAAAGTGAATCTTTTAAAACTATATTTTCTGTCAGATTTTATTCTTTCTGTTGGCAGTTTTTCTTGCTATATATATATTTTTTTTAATACAGCCTCCGAGACTAGTTCCAGCTTTCTTTCTCAAATATTTATCTTCTTCATGACACTATTTTAGCCAGCTGTCAGGGATAAATTAGAATGCTACTTATGAAAGTGGTAAGAATAGCAAAGGTTTGAGGCATTTTGAAGAATAAGTCAGTAGATCTGAAACTGTTGAGATATGGAGAACTAAAGTGTATAAATTAAAGATGACTTTAAGTTTGCAACCCATGAAATCAAACTGACCAGAAACCAAAAATTGTTAAAATTACATCAAGATTTTTAGAAACTAAAAGAATGTGTTTTGGATTTCTTCATGGTTACTTTAGGAATTCCATTTGCAACATTCCTTTAGGTGTATCTGAAGCTAAATTCTTGATTAAAAAAAAAAAACTGTTTGATTTCACTCATCTTTGAAGGCACATTATTCAGTGATGTCATGGAAACTAATTTATCTGTGCTTGTATGCATTCCAGGCCCATGAGAGTGTTTGGTAGTCTCTGAAGTCCATTCCCAATCTCCCAGGCAAGGGGAGGAGGGCTCTGAGTAACTATTATATAGATAATATTTTTGTTTTTTATTGAAATGTAGTGGATTTACAATGGTGTGTTATTTTCAGGTATATAGCAAAATGATCTAGTTATCTATATTCATATATATATGTATATATACTCATATGAATACATATAACTTAATATATATATAATTTTATCATATATATAAAGTTTCATCATGAAAGTGAAATGTATCAAGAAAAAAGAGGGAACAAAAATCTTCTGTGAGAACTTGCAGAAGATTCTAATTACAAAGCACACTGATGTATGTGAAGTGCATTACAGACACTCCAGGCATCTGTTGTACCTCCAGGACAGCATTGTTCACAAAACAGCATATTTCTGCTTCATGTTCCTTTCCTTCAGGAAGAAGGTGACTGATGAATTTTATTCTTGTTATGTTTTCTTGGAGGAAGAAGTGAGTTTGGATTGTGTTCTCCATTATAGCATCAGATGGCACCAGCTGAAGGGTCATCTGTTTTGAATGTGAAAATAGCATTTGATCAGGAAGTCAGAAGATGTGAGTTCACACTCTGGCTTCAATATTTACTACCACCCTGATGACTGTGGCCATATGCAATTCTATTGTCTGAATTTCAGTGTCTTTATTTGTAAAATAGAGATGCCGTTGCCTGTACTATCTTCTTCCACTTTTGATGCTGAGGGAGTCAAATAAGATTACATATGTAAAAGAGTTTTACAAGTTGCAATTATTATATATGTGTTATATATTTAATTTTGTCTGGCAAAATCTTGAGGCTTTGGGTTTTAAAGAACAGATTTGACTGGGGCTTAAGAAGGGACACAAAATGTTAGATATTTAAATTAAACACAGATATTTTAACCACATTTTAACCAGAGAGAGGAAATGGGGTGGGATGTGGGAGGGGGATTCAGGATTGGGATCTCATATACACCCGTGGTGGATTCATGTCAATGTATGGCAAAACCAATAAGGTATTGTAAAGTAAAATAAAGTAAAAATTAAAAAAATAAATAAATTAAAAAAATAAAATAAAATAAATAAATACAATCCAGACTTTTACCTTGGCCTGTGATATCCTCGCCCTTTTTCTGACTTATTCCCTGTATACTAGCCACGTTAGAGTATTAACTATGGCTTCCAGTTTCATCGTTTAAAATGTCTCTCAATCATAAGTCATAAAAGTTTAATTTTTCTTGAAGTTGTAGCTAAAATCTTAACATCCTCTAAAGCAGGGGTCCCCACACTCTCGGCTCTCAGATGGGTACCTCCTGTCAGATCAGCCACAGTATTAGGTTAGAAACAAAGAGCACAATAAATGTTAATACACTTAAATCAGCATTAATACACTTAATGAGCATTAGAGCACAGTGCTTGGCATATAAAAAAGTGTTGAGTGGAGGTTAATCTTCAGGAGCTCATTAGAAATACCTTGAACTTCATCACTTGTGATGAACAATCCCCTTTACCCCGGTCTGTGGAAAAATGTCTTTCATGAAACCAGTCCCTGGTCCCAAAAAGGTTGGGAAAAAAAAATAAATAAATAAAAGTGATATTGTTGCAGGGAACAGCCAATTTTGAATCCATATTGGAACTGTCTCTTTGACTTGCTTTTTAATGTTTTTGTTATTATAATCATGCATAATGGCCTGCCTTGAAGAATCCTGCCTCTGTCTAACTCTTAAGCTAAAATGCCTTTGTTTAGGACCCTCTCCACCTGTGGATGTCTACAGAAATTAGCACATCCCCTCCCCAAGGTTTGCCATTCCAGGAGACATTTGTAAGTTTAATGAGCTTTCTACTTTGCCTCCTCACTCCCCCGATAACTGTTCTATAAGAGAACCTGGCATCTAGACCCCATAAAAAGAGAACTTGATAATACTTTCAAAATTGTGGATACAAATTGGGGGAAAAGAAAATAAAATAGACTTCAAAGAAAGCAAGGTGAAGAATATATTTCAGTCTTGTTCTTGTTTTTCTTTTGAACAAAATAGGCTATGGATTTCCTCCAGCAGGGATATCATTAAGCAAGCAGAGCTAGCCTGGTACTCATCATGCGGTCTGAGTCAGCATCGGGGGTGGGGGGAGATGGTGCTGCTCTTGTATGGTATGTGGGAAGCCAATGGTTAGCTGAAGACCCAATATCAAGAAAGGGAGTCAGGGTCTTTAATGGAGAATCTTAAATGGCAGAGAAAGGGACTTCAGTTATTGGTATTATTATTATTAAGGGAAGGGGCTAAGATAAAGAATACAGTAACAAATCTAAGCAGAAATCTTGATAGGCTGTAAACCAGACCTGAAAAGTGGACAAACTCTAGAACATTTACTGAAGTGATTCAAGAAACTGGTGAAGAAAGTTTGACCAGGCAGCCTGCAAGTAGTCATGTAAGATCCCCACCAAAGGCACGCTGTTGAGTTCTACTTTTTCTAAAAGTAGAGCTTAATCAAAGCTGTGATAGGAATTCATTTAGGAATGTGCTCCCAGAAAGTAGTTTTGAGGGAAAGTAACCAGTGAAGGAGAAAAAGTCACATAAAAATGCAAAAGTTGCCTGAATGAAGAATATTGATTCTGTGATTATAGTAGTTTTCTCAGATGTGTATATCTTGGTGTCCAATAAACTGTATTTTAGAGTTATTAAAGTCGACTAATATTCAGTTCTATGCAGCATTATTGGAGAAGGCAATGGCACCCCACTCCAGTACTCTTGCCTGGAAAATCCCATGGACGGAGGAGCCTGGTGGGCTGCAGTCCATGGGGTTACTGAGTCGGACACGACTGAACGACTTCCCTTTCACTTTTCACTTTTATGCATTGGAGGAGGAAATGGCAACCCACTCCAGTGTTCTTGCCTGGAGAATCCCAGGGATGGGGGAGCCTGGTGGGCTGCCGTCTATGGGGTCACACAGAGTCGGACACGACTGAAGTGACCTAGCAGCAGCATGCAGCATTATGTGTCATTGGCCTTTTGTGACTGTGCATGTTTTAAACTGCAAATTTTAAACTGTTTTTCCTCTATTATTAAAAATGAAATAAACTTTGCCATTACATAAAGAAAAACAAAAACAGACAAAAAAAAATGAAACAAAATGCACAATCAAGTTGTTCACCTTCAAGATGACTTTACTATCTTCCTTCTAAGGACCTTTGTGAAACGTATCTGAATTTTCTTCCTGAAGGAAAGAATGAGGAAACCTTTACCCATGTCCCCTGTTGTCCATCAGCCAAAGATGTACCATAAGGAGAGCTCCCCTGACTAGTTGTGTCTGCTGAGTGAAGAGAGGATCCCTGCATGACCACAGTGGTCCTGAGGGCATGAAACAGCTGTGGCTGAAACAGGGACCAAGCCCAGACATGACAGGTTGCCTTGGCTTGAAGTGAATAGGAGCTTGTGTGGGTCTGGTTGTTACTAGTAGGACTCAGCACAGAGGGGAAACTCTTGGAGTAAAAGCACAATACATTTTTAAAGGGCATTCAAATGTATGCATCTATTTTAAGAATAAACCAAGATGGTTACCATTCATGATTGCCATGATTTCTTATTGAAACTTGCAATGCTACATATGTCTTTTTGGATTTTCATTAGATGAATAGGGATGTTTTATTTTCTTTTAAATGAAGAATTCAGAAATCATAAGTTGTAACTGGCCCACTGAAATGGAAAATACTGAAATCTAAAAGAGTGAGAGTTGAATCCTCTTCAATTTACTCTGATTCTTTTTCAGCAGAAGAGAAGAAAGCTCTCTCTCAATCTCAGAAAGAAACTAAATGTATAATTTTATATACTGTATTGTATTTTTCCCACTTGTTTTATTATATATATATATATGTATACATATATATATTCAGTTTTCTGAGACAAAGGAAGCTCTTTACTCATGTCAAGTATTATTTCTCTTTTTCGATTTATTTTACTTATTTTTTTACTTTATTTTACTTTACAATACTGTACTTGTTTTGCCATACATCAACATGAATCCACACGGGTGTACACGTGTTTCCAATCCTGAACCCCACTCCCACCTCCCTCCCCATATCATCTCTCTGGGTCATCCCAGTGCACCATCCCAAGCATCCTGTATCCTGCATCGAACCTAGACTGGCAATTCGTTTCTTATATGATATTACACATGTTTCAATGCCATTCTCCCAAATCAACCCACCCTCTCCCTCTCCCACAGAGTTGATAAGACTGTCCTATACATCTGTGTCTCTTTTGCTGTCTTGCATACAGGGCTATTGCTATCACAGCCATTCTGACTGGTGTGAAATGGTACCTCATTGTGGTCTTGATTTGCATTTCTCTGATAATGAGTGATGTTGAGCATCTTTTTATGTGTTTGTTAGCCATCTATATGTCTTCTTTGGAGAAATGTCTGTTTAGTTCTTTGGCCCATTTTTTGATTGGGTCACTTATTTTTCTGGAGTTGAGCTGCAGGAGTTGCTTGTGTATTTTTGAGATTAGTTCTTTGTCAGTTGCTTCATTTGCTATTATTTTCTCCCATTCAGAAGGCTGTCTTTTAACCTGCTTATAGTTTCCTTTGTTGTGCAG
Organism: Cephalophus harveyi; assembly: GCA_006410635.1. Classification (NCBI taxonomy): domain Eukaryota; kingdom Metazoa; phylum Chordata; class Mammalia; order Artiodactyla; family Bovidae; genus Cephalophus; species Cephalophus harveyi. Next base: position 963 of record SJYT01071242.1, on the reverse strand, counting down.
AAGCTTTTAATTTTAATTAGATCCCATTTGTTTATTTTTGCTTTTATTTCCAGTATTCTGGGAGGTGAGTCATAGAGGATCCTGCTGAAATTTATGTTGGAGAGGGTTTTGCTTAATTCTCCTCTAGGAGTTTTATTATTTCTGGTCTTATGTTTAGATCTCTAATCCATTTTGAGTTTATTTTTGTGTATAGTGCTAGAAAGTATTCGAGCTTCATTCTTTTACAAGTGGTAGACCAGTTTTCCCAGCACCACTTGTTAAAGAGATTGTCTTTAATCCATTGTATGTCCTTGCCTCCTTTGTCGAAGATAAGGTGTCCATAGATGTGTGGATTTATCTCTGGGCTTTCTATTTGGTTCCATTGATCTATATTTCAGTCTTTGTGCCAGTACCATACTGTCTTGATGACTGTAGCTTTGTGTAGAGCCTGAAGTCAGGCAGGTTGATTCCATCAGTTCCATTCTTCTTTCTCAAGATTTCTTTGGCTATTCGAGGTTTTTTGTATTTCCGTACAAATTGTGAAATTATTTGTTCTAGCTCTGTGAAAAATACCACTGGTAGCTTGATAGGGATTGTATTGAATCTGTAGATTGGTTTGGGTAGTATTCTTGCCTTGAGAACCCCATGAACAGTATGAAAAGGCAAAAAGATAGGATACTGAAAGAGGACATCCCCAGGTCAGTAGGTGCCCAATATGCTACTGGAGATCAGTGGAGAAATAATTCTAGAAAGAATGAAGGGAAGGAGCTAAAGCAAAAACAATACCCAGCTGTGGATGTGACAGGTGATAGAAGCAAGGTCCGATGCTGTAAAGTGCAATACTGCATAGGAACTTGGAATGTCAGGTTCATGAATCAAGGCAAATTGGAAGTGGTCAAACAAGAGATGGCAAGAGTGAACGATGACATTCTAGGAATCAGCAAACTAAAATGGACTGGAATGGGTGAATTTAACTCAGATGAC
>SJYT01071237.1:197338-265068 GCA_006410635.1 Cephalophus harveyi | reverse complement strand
CCAGTCAGAATGGCTGCGATCCAAAAGTCTACAAACAATAAATGCTGGAGAGGGTGTGGAGAAAAAGGAACCCTTGCAAACTAATACAGCCACTATGGAGAACAGTGTGGAGGTTCCTTAAAAAACTGGAAATAGAACTGCCTTATGACCCAGCAATCCCACTGCTGGGCATACACACCGAGGAAACCAGAATTGAAAGAGACACATGTACTCCAATGTTCATTGCAGCACTGTTTACAATAGCCAGGACATGGAAGCAACCTAGATGTCCATCAGCAGATGAATGGATAAGAAAGCTGTGGTACATATACACAATGGAGTATTACTCAGCCATTAAAAAGAATTCATCTGAATCAGTTCTAATGAGGTGGATGAAACTGGAGCCTATTCTACAGAGTGAAGTAAGCCAGAAAGAAAAACACAAATACAGTATACTAATGCTTACTCCTTGGAAGAAAAGTTATGACCAACCTAGATAGTATATTGAAAAGCAGAGACATTACTTTGCTGACTAAGGCCTGTCTAGTCAAGGCTATGGTTTTTCCTGTGGTCATGTATGAATGTGAGAGTTGGACTGTGAAGAAGGCTGAGTGCCAAAGAATTGATGCTTTTGAACTATGGTGTTGGAGAAGACTCTTGAGAGTCCCTTGGACTGCAAGGAGATCCAACCAGTCCATTCTGAAGGAGATCAAACCTGGGATTCCTTTGGAAGGAATGATGCTAAAGCTGAAACTCCAGTACTTTGGCCACCTCATGTGAAGAGTTGACTCATTGGAAAAGACTCTGATGCTGGGAGGGATTGGGGGCAGGAGGAGAAGGGGACGACCGAGGATGAGATGGCTGGATGGCATCACGGACTCAATGAACGTGAGTCTGAGTGAACTCCGAGAGATGGTGATGAACAGGGAGGCCTGGCGTGCTGGGATTCATGGGGTCGCAAAGAGTTGAACACGACTGAGCGACTGAATTGAACGCATATATATGGAATTTAGAAAGATGGTAACGATAACCCTGTATGCGAGACAGCAAAAGAGACACAGATGTATAGAACAGTCTTTTGGACTCTGAGGGAGAGGGAGACGGTGGGATGATTTGGGAGAATGGGATTGAAACGTGCATAATATCATATAAGAAACGAATCTCCAGTCCAGGTTCGACACAGGATACAGGATGTTTGGGGCTGGTGCACTGGGATGACCCAGAGGGATGGTACGGAGAGGGGGGTTCAGGATGGGGAACACATGTACACCCATGGTGGATACATGTTGATGTATGGCAAAACCAATACAATATTGTAAAGTAATTAACCTTCAATTAAAATAAATAAATTTAAATTTAAAAGAAAAAAAAGAATGCAAGAAATATAGGAATGCCTTTATCAGGCAGGTCAAGCTCATTGAACACTGAGAATAAAGTAAACATTTATAAATATCTTTGATGTGTCAAAATTTTAAATGAAACTTACAACTTTATGTATATCAAAATTTCTAATGAAAAGAAAACTATCAGCTTAGGTACCGTGGATGAAAGTTTTCAGATAGAAATATTAAATAATGTTTTGAAAAAAATACTCCTGGTACCAGCGCAGTGACACTTCTGCATTTTCATATTCCGAGCAGTCACAAGGCTTCGGAGCAGGGGTGAAATAGACTGTTCCTCTTTGATGGGAATGGTGCAAGGGCACATTGGAGAAGAGTGTGCAAGACGGGACATGTTAATATGGCCACCTTGGAAAGATAATAGTACGACACTGTTCACTTCAGGGCCAGAGTTTACACAGCTTTTGCATACAAAAAAATACTCACTCTAAGTCTCCTGCAAATCTCATTTTAAAAGCCATTGGCTCAAAAATCCAGGATCTTGCCATCTATTGGGCTTACCTAAGGTTTGTTTGGTTTTTTCCATGTGAGGGCTTGAGTAGCATTTAGCTGTCTTTAACTTCATCTGAAACAACTTTGTTAGACTGTATTGTGACAGCTGTCATATCAGTGTACAGTTTTAAAAAAATTTATCAAAATTGGTGAACATTTTTGTAGACATTTTAATATTGAAGAAGGAAGAGAAAGTCACATTTTGATATATTATGTTTCATTATTTCAAGAAAGGTAAAAATGCAGCTGAAATGCAAAAGATTTGTACAGTGTATGGAGAAGGTGCTGTGACTGAATGCCAGACGTGGTTTGCAAGGTTTCAGGCCGGAGAATTCTCGCTGGACAATCAATGCTCCATGATCAGGTACACCAGTTGAAGTTGACAATGATCAAGATGTTCATTGAGAACAATCAGTGTTATACCATGTGGGAGACAGCTGACATGCTCAAAATACCCAAGTCGAGTGCTGACAGTCATCTGCACCAGCGTGGTTATCTTCATCACTTTGATGTTTGGGTTCCACATAAGTTAAGAGAAAAAAAACCTTCTTGACCATATTTCTGTATGTGATTCTCTGCTTGTAATGAAAATGTTCTGGTTTTAAAACAAATTGTGACAGAAGGTGAAAAGTGGATACTGTACAATAATGAGTGAAAATTTTGTGGGGCAAGTGAAATGAACCACCACCAACCACACCAAAGGCTGGTCTTCATCCAAAGAAGGCGATGCTGTGTGTGTGATGGCATTGAGAGGAAGCCCTCTGTTATGAGCTCCTTCCTGAAAACCAAACACTAAATTCCAAAAAGCACGCTCCCACTTAGACTGAACCGAAGGCAGCGCTCAGTAAGAAGCCTCCAGATTCAGGCAGCAGAAAAGCGTGATCTTCCCTCAGGATAATGCAGGAGCACACGCTTCTTTGATGACCAGACAAAAGCTGTTAAGGCTTGGCTGGGAAGTTCAGATTCATCCGCTGTATTCACCAGACTTTGCACCTTTGGATGTTTGTTTGTTTTGGTCTCTACAAAAATATCTTAATAGAAAATTTTCAATTCCTTGAAAGACTGTAAAAGGTACCTGGAACAGTTCTTTGCTTAAAAAGATGAAAAGTTTTGGGAAGATGGAATTATGAAGTTGCCTGGAAAATGGCAGAAAATGAAAAATATCCCTTTTATTTTAACTTAAAAAAGGAAAACAACTATTTGGCCAACCAAATACATCAGGTCTCGGTCCACACAGACTCTCTGGACCCAGTTCAGCGCTCACGGCTGCTCTTATTCTGAAGATGGGCGGCCTGACCTGAGCGGTTATCTGCCTTGCAAGCGCTCAACAGGCAATGGTCGCACAGACATGGGATACCAAGAGCCAGTCCATTCCAAGGGCAGCAGATTGGGGGATACTTAGCTATTGCTGGCTAATTCTAGCAGGGCATACCACTAGTACCTCGATTAGGGTGCAGTGGTTCAGGGAATGATTTCCAAGCCTCTGCACTGAGTCATCTTTCCTATTCCATGAGACAAAGCCCGATTTTGTACCTAGCTGCTTCGGTCCTACTTCCGGCTTAGAGGGTTCTTTTATTTTTAATTATTATTAGTATTTTTTTTTTTGTCACACCACACAGCTTGCAGGATATTAATTCTGTGACCAGGGATGACATTGAAAGGAAGTCCTTTCACCAGCCCTGAACCCAGGGCTCTAGCAGTTATAGCACCAAATCCTGACCACTGTACTTCCAGGGAATTCCCAGAGGGGTCTTTTCATTTGAACAATTTTTAAACCATTTATTTCAAATTGATTGAAATCCTTTAAAAAATAAAAAGCTTTTTAGATTCATGATGCATCAAACTGTGATCCACTCCATTAGATGAAAGCCACGCCTGCGCTTCCTTCCTCCACCGTAAACTGAGAGCGTGGTGGGGATGGGGTCCCTGAGGTTTGTTGGAGACTATTTGTCATCCGTCTGTGAGGGTTCACAAGGCATACTCTTAAGAGTCTCAAGAAAGGATCTTACAGCAGCCTTGATCTGAGACTTATTCTGAGGCTACCTTGTATGGATAATGTCTTGAAATTATCTTTGACCTGAAGTTCATTTCATATTTGTGAGAATCTTTTCCTGACTGGAGAATCCAGAAAGGAAGAACAGTTTTGTTTTAAAACCTAGCCTAAGTCCTGGCTCCTTTGCTTTCTGTCTAGATAATTCTTTAAAACTGAAACTTTTTTCTTTTTGAGCTCATCTCACCTCATACTTAAGGTGTGTGCCTGAGAGCTGTGAAGGTTTTGGTCTCAGCTAGAAACTTGCCTTTGGCTGCTCTGCCTTTTGAAGCTGGGGCTATACTTCTCCTTTCTCTGCTGACACAGTGTTTGGCTTTCCCAGCAAAGGAGCTGGAGGGAGATTGTGAGGCTGAGCAGAGGGATGGTTTTCTTTCTTTGGGAGATATTCAGATGTTTGCAAGCAGGGGATGGGGAGTTGGGGCAGGGATGACTAATTTTGCTGTTGGTAGAGTATAGTAGATAATATAAAATGGTATACTTAAGATGCAGCAAGTCCAACCTGAGATAGGATGACTTTGCTTATTAAATAAGCTTGAAAGGTAAAAGCTCTTTTCTAGATATGGAAGGCTGCACAATGCCCCTGAAGATATCAGATCTTAGTTACTGGTACCTGTGTATGTTGCCTTATATGGAAAGAGTTGTACAGATTAAATTAAGGATTTTGCAATGAAATTATCTTGGATTGTCCAGGAGGAGCTTTAAATGCAATCACAAGTGTTCTTGTAAAAGAGAGGAAGATTTGACACTTAGAGAAGAGATTCCTGAGAGCACCAAGGGGTGGATTATAGACTGATGTGGCACAAGAATGCCCGCAGCCAGCAGAGGCTGGAAGGTGAGTAATTCTCCCCTGAAGTCTCTGAGATGGGCCCTGCCGACACTTTGGTTTCAGCCCTGCGACCCTGATCTTAAACTTTTGTCTTCCAGATGTAAGGGAATACACTTCTTTTTGGTAAAACTCTTATGCTTGCAGTAATTTCTTACAACAGCAACAGGAAACCAAAATCTCTTGCGTTAAAATCCTGTATCTGATTCAGGTTTCTTCAAGCAGATGTATCCAATATTAAGTTACAGCTCTTCAGAAAACACAGCAGGAGTACTTCTGACTCGTGGTGCTGACATGGATTCTGCCGGTGATTGCTGGGATTGCTAGCTGGGGGAGCTGTCCGCTCCTAATTTTGGGTGGGGGTTAATTAGGTATCAATTTACTTCTGGCTGGAGTCCCTTTATTTACCTTTGACTGCATCAGAGTAGGAGTTGTGTGGTCTTGCTTGGGTTTCCTGTTGTCTTTCATCTTGTATTCTGAAACACAGGTGAGACACAAGCTTGTGTAGAGTTTATTTGGGAAGTGATTACAAAAAGCAAGAATGAGGGAGTGGGAAATGACACAGGAAAGGATGCAAAGCCCATAAAGTGTGTGCTGCTGAGTTGGTGACCACTGTGAACCAGCTGAAATCCACTCTGTTGGGTACTCTGGGTCACGTGTATCTCAACTGACTCACCAGGCATGGAAAGCCGACATCTTATTGTGACTTAAGAACTGGCCATCACCTCTCTGACCCTGCTTTGATTCTGTTATTTTGCACGAGGTTGTTGACACCGGACATAGATCAAGAGAGAGATCCAGAAAGAGTTTTACAGTTTAGTTACAATTTCCTGGGAAGAAATGGCACACCATGCAGGGCCACTCAGAGATAGAGCAGAGACTGAAGCGTGTACCAGTGCCGCTACTGTGGATTCAACAAGGAGGGAAGGGACAGGCATGGCAAACAGGCTTGGGGTTGGCTAATGTGAATATTTTCAGTACACTTTGGGGCATTGAGGCTGTCCCTGACTGTTCTGTTACCTGGCCCTGGGATGATTAGGGCAGGTGTATGGTAGTGAAGTGTGAGAGTACAACTCAGAAGGTGCCTGGGAGTATGGCCTTAACTGACTGTTTCAGAGGGTAAACTCATCTAGCTAGGGCCACAAAATTGAGTCAAGACCGAGCTCAGTTATTTGGGGTATTTGAGTGGCCTAAATAAATGGTGAGCCTTTTGGAGTGTAGAACATACGTTGCACTAAACAGCAAAAGGCTCAATTCCTTGGTTCAGTGTGGCAGGTCCGGCCACTATGTTGCTGGAGAGTATAGACTGATAGTGAAGTCAGTGTAAAGACGCGTCATATTTGTGTGTAACTAGTTGGAAGTGGTGGTCATGGTGCTTATGGTGGGAGACTCCAGGTGGGAGTTTGTGGTGGAAAGCTGGCGCAGGGAGTGGGAGAGGCACTGAGGAGGGTGCTGTCCTTTCCACAGCAGGTTGAGGGACGGACTGACGGATGGCAGTTGTCTCCTGGGAAAGGCAATAGTCTCCATTAATTCCTAGAATGGCACACACAATAGCGAACTTCTCTGGTTGCTCAGAGGTAAAGAATCTGCCCCCCAGTGCAGGGAACACGGGTTTGATCCCTCATTCTGGAAGGTCCCACATGTCATGGAGCAGCGAAGCCCGTGCACCACACCTGCCGAGCCTGGGCCCCAGAGCCCAGGAGCTGCAACCGCCGAAGCCTGGTGCCCTGGAGCCCACGCTCCGCAACAAGAGAAGCCGCTGAAACGAGAAGCTCACGCAGCCCAACTAGAAAGTAGTTCCCAGTCACTGCCACTAGAGAAAGAAGCCAGACAGCAGTGAAGACCCAGCACAGCCAAAGCAATACAATCATTTTTAAAAAGGGATGGCATGCGGGCCTGTGTTCACCATGCTGGTTTAAACAGTGGCTTCCTTGGAAGGTTTGGGACTCTGGTTTGCAAACCAGTAAAAAAAAACCCAGACTAATAGTAAGGAGACCAACATTCAACAGAGTGGTGTACAGCTCACTTGACTGGCTTTTGTCATTTGACATTGATTATCCTCCAGCATGTATCACTAACAAGTAGAAGTTTTCTGGTTCTATCCTTATGTGATATGGTTTTGATTTTGTTATTATCTCCAAATGTGAATTTCACTTACTAAGTGGAGTTTTCTATCTATCTATTTAGTGGTCTACACTGCCTATGAGAATGGTCCTGGAGTACGTGGCGATGTCAGTCAATCTTCAGTTGAGCGCGTGGCCTCGTTTCCTGCTACACACTAGAAAAGACCAAACGCTGAGACCACAGTCTTCTGGAGAAGGAAGCAAGCTTTATTATAGGGAGCCCAGGTAAGGAGACAGAAGGCAAACTGGTGTGCTCATCTTGGAAGGAGGGGGAAAGATGAGCAGGGAGCTCAGAAATGATTGGTGGAAAGTAAGTTTAACTTTCAGTGGAAGTGTTGAGTTCTCTGCTGTTCTGCTCTTCTGCCTCTTCGTGTGTCATATGTACAAGTTTGTGATATTTTGTATGTAGCTGGAGGTGGATTTTCGGCCTGTGCGATCTCAAGTTCACTGTCAGACTCTCTGGTCCCTCAGGGCGTCTGTGCGTCAGCAGGTTGTTCCCGATCTGCAGTCTCCCTGGTGCCCTTTCTTTCCGTGTCATTTGGCGGCCCCGGGTCTCCCTTGTAGCTGCATATTCTGTAGTTGTGGAATGTAGGCTCTTAGTTGTGGCACGTGGCATCTAGCTACCCGACCAGGGATCAAAGCTGGCCCCTTGCGTCGGGAATGCGGAGTTTTAGCCACTGGACCACAGGGAAGTCCCTCTCTGGTGTTCTTGGTTATCAGTTTGTTTCTCCTACATGGACCTTGTAAGTTACAGGGCACAGTTTCACAAGGGGACTTGAATGAAGAGACTAAGACCTGGGACAAGACAGAGACCCACATAGGGGGTCTGTTTGCTGGAGTGGAATTTGAAAAATTGTCTGAGGAGGCCATTATGTCTCTCAATTAAACTAGCAATCAAAAACCTATTAGGAAGCTCAAAGTACTATTGAAGGCCTTTTAAAAAAGTCTAGCACAGTGTATTCTGAGAAGTGAACTACGTGACTTGGTTAATATCAGTAATGACTGCATCTCCAGATGGGATGAGAGTGGTGATAGATCTGGTTTTGGAGTCACCTTCCCTGCACACAGTGCTTTGGCCAAAACTGCCTTCTGCAAGCTTAAGAATTCCTATCCAGCACCATGGTCTTCCACACAGCATTACTTCTGATCAAAAAGCTCTCTTAGCAAAAAAAGTTCTGCAGCAGGTCAAGCTCTGATGGAATTCACTGGTCTTCTCATGCCCCCACCATCCCAAAGCAGCTGGCTTGACCGAATGGTGGTCTTTTGGAGACTCACTTACAATGCCAGGTAATTGGCAGTACCTTGCAGGGCTGGGACGGGGTTCTACAGAAGGCTGTGTATGTTCTGAATCAGTGTCTAATTTATGGTGCTGTCTCCTGTGGCCAGTACTCAAAGGTAAAAAATTCATGGGGTGAAATGGGAGTGGTGACATTCACTGTTGTCCCCAGTGATCTGCTGGAGACTCTTGCTTCCTGTTCCCACAACCGTATCTTCCGCTGGCCCAGAGGTCTTAGTGCCAGAGGGAGGAATGCTTCTATTGGAAGATACACTGATGGTTCCATTGAACTGGAAGTTAAAGAGTGCAGCTCAGCCACTTTGGGCTTCTTATGCCTGTGAATCAACAGGCAAAGAAGGAAGTTACTGTGTGGCTGGTGTGACTGACCCTGACTACTTTGAGGAAACTGGACTACTTCCCTACACTGGAAGAAAGGAAAGCAAGGCTGTCATGCAGGATGCACCTTAGAGCTTCTTTCAGCGCCACCATGCTCTGTGATTAATGCCAGTGAAGAAACTGTAACAACCCAACCCAGCAGGAGTACTAACACCCCACATCTTTCAGGAATAAAGGTTTGGGTCCCTCCACCAGGTAAAAGTGCGCAAACAACTGAGCTGCTTAATGAAGGCCAAGGGATACCGCGTGTGTTGTGAAGGCGAGGCAAGTCACAAATGCCAGCTACGACTCCGTGGCCAGTTTGTTCTGTTGTTTGGTCACTGTGTTGTATCCACCTCTGTGCGGCCCCGTGAACTGCAGCACGCCCGGCTCCCTCGTCCTTCGTTATCTCCTGGAGTTTGCTCAAATTCATGCCCACTGAGTCAGTGATGCTATCCAAACATGCCATCCATCCTCTGTAGCCCCCTTCTCCTTTTGCCTTAATCTTGCCCTGAGAGTTCAGTTGGTAACAAATCCGCCTCCAATGCAGGAGACCCTGGTTCAATTCCTGGGCCAGGAAGATCCACTGGAGAAGGGATAGGCTACCCACTCCAGCATTCTTGAGCTTCCTTTGTGGCTCGGATGGTAAAGAATCCACTTGCAGTGTGGGAGACCTGGGTTTGATCCCTGCGTTGGGAAGATCCCCTGGAGAAGGGAAAGGCTACCCACTCTAGTATTCTGGCCTAGAGAATTCCACGGACTGTATAGTCCATGGGGTCACAGAGAGTCAGACACGACTGACTGACTTTCACTTTCATTGCCCAGCATCAGAGTCTTTTCCAATGAGTCAGCTCTCTGCATCAGGAGCATCAAGTTTTTGGCACTCAGCCTTCTTTATGGTCCAACTCTCACATCCATACATGACTACTGGAAAAACCATAGCTTTGACTAGATGGACCTTTGAGTTGCAAAGAATTGATGCTTTCAAACTGTGGTGCTGGAAAAGACTCTTGAGAGTGCCCTGGACAGCCAGGAGATCAAACCAGTCAATCTGAAAGGAAATCAACCCTGAATATTCATTGGAAGGACTGATGCTGAACCTGAAGCTCCAATACTCTGGCACCTGATGCTGGAGGAAGGAGGAGAAGGGGGTGGCAGAGGACGAGACAGGTGGGTGTCATCATGAACTCAATGGATGCGAGTTTGAGCAAACTCTGGGAGATAGTGAAGGGCAGAGCAGCCCGTGGAGCTGCAGTCCATCCTGTTGCAGAGTCGGAAGTGAATGAACAACAGCCTTCTTTAGGCCCAACTCTCACATCCATACATGACTACAGGAAAAACACAGCTTGACCATACAGACCTTTGTCAGCAGTGATGTCTGCTTTTTAATTCTCTGTATAGATTTGTCATAACTTCCTTCCAAGGAGCAAACATCTTTTAACATCACGGCTAGTTACCATCTGCAGTGATTTTGGAGCCTTGGAAAATAAAACCTGTCACTGCTTCGACTTTGCCCCCTTCTATTTGCCACGAAGTTATGGACACAACGCCATGATCTTAGTGTTTTTTTTTTTTTTTAATGTTTTAAGCCAACTTTTTCACTCTCCTCTTTTATTCTCATCAAGAGGCTCTTTAGTTCCTCTTCACTTTCTTTCATTAGAAAGTTACAGAAATGGGTATAAATCAATTTCTGTAACTGGTCATGTATACAGAAATGAGAATTGTTGAGGTTATCTACCTCCCTATGTTCACTGTCCTACCTGGCCAGGGAAGCCTTTCAAGAGATGGAATCTCCTTGTACCTATGAATTCACTGTCTTTTGACTCAAGAGCACAGACTTTGACTCCCATCATTGCCCTTGAGTAGATGCATTCCTGTGGATTTGAAACATGCCACAAGCACACGACATTCCTAGAATGATTAAGTCCCAGAACACTGAGGATAACATACTATGATCTTGTAACAAGTGTCTCAGGTATAGATTTTGTGCCCAGTTTAGTTCTGTCGTGTCAGACTCTTTGCAACCCCATTAACCGCAGCACGCCAGGCCTTCCTGTCCATCACCAAATCCCGGAGTCCACCCAAACCCATGTCTGTTGAGTCAGTGATGCCATCCAACCATCTCATCCTCTGTGGTCCCCTTCTCCTCCTGCCCTCAATCTTTCCCAGCATCAGGGTTTTCTCAAATGAGTCAGCTCTTCGCATTAGGTGGCCAAAGTATTGGAGTTTCAGCTTCAGCATCAGTCCTTCCAAGGAACACCCAGGACTGATCTCCTTCAGAATGGACTGGTTGGATCTCCTTGCAGTCCAAGGGACTCTCAAGAGTCTTCTCCAACACCACAGTTCAAAAGCATCAATTCTTCGGCACTCAGCTTTCTTCACAGTCCAACTCTCACATCCATACATGACCACTGGAAAAACCATAGCCTTGACTAGACGGACCTTTGTTGACAAAGTAATGTCTCAAATGACATTTAGGCTCCAATCACAATTCTTTTTCTCAGCTAATCAGTGGGTACTGTGGGCACAGAACTGATTGGCTGAGGACCCCAGCACTTTGGTCCTCATTGTTGATATTTCTGGGATTCTGTGTGGTCCAGGCCTGAATAAGGGACGGAAGACAAATCACAGGGTGGGTGTGCAGAACCTGTGGGCCTATTGTAAGATGGTCTCAGTTTTGTATCCCTCTGCATGGGGACCCAGAACAACATGTCAAGCGCTAGAGATGAGCAGTCAGGGGACTTTGAGGTTAGGGAAACATTTACTGAGTGCCTGCTCTGGGTTTCTGGCTGAAGCCAAGAGGCAGAGTGTGGCCAGGCTTTCATGCAGACTCAGGTGCCAGGTGTCCCGGGATGGATACCCCTCCTCCCCGAGCCTAGCACAGAGTCAGCTAAGGCAGTCGTACTGAAGTGGTGCCTTTATTTACTGAAGTCCAGGTCGTAAGCTCCAGGGCAGGGCGGGTTCTCCTTGCCTCAGGGCATCATGCGCTCCTTGGGGGATGGCTCTGGGTCTTTCTCCTCACTGACTCCCAGGGGCTTGGGATTGGCCTATGGGAGGTCAGGGTTTGAGGCAGGAGTCTCCTCAGATCCCTGTGCCCACACCCTCCATGGGTCCTGCCCCTCCTCACCCCACCACTGCCAGCTGCTGCACTTTTGCCTGGGATGTGTCCCATTGGAAATGCCCTTCCCTGAGGACCATCTTCTGAGGTGCCTTCCCACCCACAGCTCCCCTCACAAGCTCTCTCTGCTCCCTGCACCGGATTCCAGGACTCACAGCTTCTCCTAGGCCAGCCTCCTCCTCTTGCTTGCTCTGGGCTTGGGCAGGAACCTGTATCCCAAGCTTTTCCAGCTCCTCCTTCAGCCTGGATAGAAAGAGGTCGGGAGTGGGGTGGGAGGTTGTGGAGGGAGAAGGGTAGGGTTGTAAAGGGACCAAGAGACAGAGTCCAGACGGGAGCAGAGACTCCCTCCGCCACCTCCCCCTGGGGCCTCGGGGGAGGGCTCCCTGCCCACCTCTGCCTCTTCTGCTGCAGCTGCTGCCTCTTCTGCTGCAGCTGCTCCTGGCGCTGGGCAGCGGCCTCCAGCAGCTCCTGGGCTTTCCTGTTCTCCTCCTCGAACAGATGACTGGGGGTGGGGCCATGGGCGCCGGCAGCCCCTTCCCCACTCCCTTGCCCCTCCCCTCCCTCTCTTACACCACAGCTGCCGCCTCCGGGCTGCGGAGGAAGAGCCCTTCATCGATTGTGTGGCCCTCGGCTCCAAACTGCGAGCACAGACGATGCTTCACATCCTCCAGCTTTGCCTCCACCAGCTTCTCTGCAGCAGGAAGGAACGGATGGGCAGGGCAGGGCAGGGCAGGGCAGGGTATCCCCATCTTCCAGGCCTCACCTTCCTTAAGCAACTGCTCCTTGCCGCTGTCCAGGGTGCCGATCTCCAGGGCCAGGCGCTCTGGTTTCTGATGGATAATAAAGGAGACCTGTCCGCAACTCCTGGCTTTCTCCCACATGCCTCAGAGTGGCCAGTGTGGACCTGGCCTTTACTCATGTGCCTCACTCCCTGCACGCCAGGCACCGTCCAGCTTCAGGGCGTGCGCACTGGCCATTCCCTCTGTCTGGAATTGCGCTACCCCAGATGCCTGTGGTGCTCTGCAGGAGGAGCTCACGAGGCAGTTAGTGCAGGAATTCTGCAAGGGGAGCCTGCAAACACCAAAATCCAAGACTGCTCTCTGGAGAGTCAGTCATCAGCTCAGCACTGGAGCTCCTGCTCTTCCCTCCATGGGGCCTCACTGAGTCTTTCCATCCCGACTTTCACTCTCTCTGCCTATTTTCTTGTTTGGGATCCCTGGGTGGCAAATAGCGGCCTGCTTACTTCCCCACTATCTTCCCTGTGGCTGTGATGGCCCCAAAGACATCCACGCATCTCCTTAATGGATAACCCCTCCTCGGTTCTTCAGAGTTCCTCTTGAACTCTTAAGGCCCCTGGGAGGCACCAGAGAGGGGTAGGCAGGGTCAGTGAAGATGACAACGCCCGGTGGCAGCGAGGGTGATGAGGAGCTAGGTTCACTGTGACTCTGACACGGCTGCTGGGCGTGCTCAGGAACTGGGGGTGGCAGCTGACAGGAGGGAGGCCTGGGGGATGACACTGAGCTCTGGGCCTAGTGCTGCCAGGGAAGGTGTGCCAGGCGGATAGAGTAGCTCTGAGTGACTCACGTGGAATTCCCATAGGTCCTTATACTGGCCCATCAGATCCTCCAGTTGCTCCTCGAAATCCAACCTGGGAACCGAACACACAGGATGAGGGGCTGTGGGCTGAGACGCCCCTCCCAGCCTGCTTCACACTGGCGTCTTTATGCGCAGACGCGAGGGAGCGGGCCTGTGCTCTTCACGCTGCCAAGCGCCTTTGCCTCCTTGACCCTCCAAGCTTCAGCTCAGCCAGGTCTTCTAATCCCCATTCCTAGTATTACCTCCTCCCCGCTTACAGCCCACCCAGCCCGCCACGCCTTGGGAGGTGGACTTTACCTCAGCTGCCTCTGCTTGTTCTTTTCTTGCTCAATCTGCGAGTTCAGGGTAGAAACGCGCTCTGTGCACTCCTGCAGCATGGTCTGCTTCCTGGCGAGAGGCAAGGCAGTCACCGTGCTTCCTGAACACTCTCTCCCTAGGAGGGGCCTGGGGGGGAGCACCCATTTCCTTCTCCTGACATCTGTTCTAGCCTCCAGATTGAGCTCCTTTCTGTTACTTTTGGGGTGGTATGAACACATGCCCTCTGGAGTGTCATGGTGAAGATTAGGGAGATCAGTGTGGGTGTGGTCACACACACAAGCACACACATATTCATCTCATGTGAATTCCTCAAACATATTCAGTGTTGGTATGCTAGGGGCTTGGAGGTCTCTGGTCACAAAATGAGCAATATAAGCATTCAGGAGCTAGAGAGATGGGTGAATAGAAGGATAATGGGTGAATGGAGAGAGGCTGGTGGATAGATGGTTGGCTTGATACCTAAATGAAGGGACAGATGAAACTAAAAAGGACAGAATAAAAACCAGCTGAAGGAACTGAATTGACATGCTAACAAATGAATATCTCAGTGAATAAGATGGTAATCAATACTACAACCTACTGTTGGGAGTCGCGGTCTCCCTATTTTGTAGAGGAAGAAGATGAGAGCTGTGGGTCTAAGGCCGATTTCCCTTATTTTTTTTTTTTTTTTTTACCAGAATGAAGGGGTAGCGCTCAACAGGGGCTAGGTGGAAGCTCTTACCTCTGTGCCTCGTTCTCCTTATCCTGGCAGTGGAGCCGGAGGATCCTCAGGGTCTCTGCAGGGAGAGGAAGTTAGGACCCTGTGACAGCCCATCATGGCTGGGGTTTGGGCAGGGGTGAAAACACCAGATTATGTGAGTCTCCTGAAGAGCTGATGGGACTCTGTCATCTACTACACGTCTGGTGGAAGCCACAGGAGGGAGGCAAGGTAATTCAGGCTTCAAAAGGCTTTTACTGCTACAGAGTGGGCTTCTGAAAGATGGCAAAGGCAAAGCCCTGGAGATAAAGTAGGTGCAATTACCTTGCTTTTTGCTCAAGATCTCTTTCAGGCGTACTTTCTCTCCACTCACTGGAAAACACAGAAACATGTTTGGGCATCACCAACCACCCACTGTACCCTGAAAGACTGGGCTTGGCAAGGCCTACCCCAAACCCCAAATGTCGACCCCCTTCGAGGTAAGTCCCTTTCCCATCTTGTGCACACACTCCCTGTGGGCACCAAAGGGTGCTTGATAAAGGGTGGCTGAGAGGACCCTGTGGAATGCCAGTGCAGTTACACGGAGGGAAGAGAGAAACACTTCACAACAAGCTGGGTAAAGGCTGTGAAGAAACACATCACACAGGAAGGGGCACGTGACTAGGTGGGGCAGGGTGCTGACTCTGGGTGGGGACTGGGGAAAGCCTCTCTGAGAAAGGGGCAGTTGAGCTGAGAGCTGAATGACGTCGGGCAATAGGAGTCTGTATTATATGGGGGAACAGCCTAGCAAAGGTCCTGAGGTAGGAGTATGCTTGGTGGTGTTTCAGGAACACTCCCCAAAATAGAGTGGGATGGGGGAGACTGGTAGGCCCTGAGGTTGGCGAGGGTGCAGGAGCGCTTGGCCACAGCAATGGTGCTGTCTGGAATATTGGGTTCAAGGATGCGTGACACTGTGGGGACCTCTGGGTGATCCCCCCCAGGCTTACATGAGTCCAGTTCTTTCTGCAGGGTCTCCCAGACAGTCCGGGCGTCTCCCAGCTCCTCACTAGCTTTCTTTTTTGCTGTGCCAAACCGTAGGACATCGTGTAAGTGTCTGTCCTTGCAAACATTTCACACTCGTCTTCAAGTAAACCTAGAGGGGCCCTTAAGGGGATTTTACAGAGCAGGAAACAAGTCTTCCAGAGCCAGAGCCCTTCTTGGGCTCAGTGGCAGCAGGGCCAGGCTAGTCAACATGTGACCACAGCCCCTGCATTTGGATGGACCAGTCCATGTCTGGTTTAATGCTCCCCTGTTTCAAAACACTAAGTAATTCTGAATAAGGGGCTCTGCAAATCATGTAACTACCCCTGGCAGACAAGCCAAGGTCCTGAGCTCACCTTGCTGTACCTCATTAATCCGGTTAATCAGGACCTCAACCCTGGGCTCTAGGCTTCCCACTGCAGGGAGAAAAGGAGGTTGAGTGAAAATAACAGGGCAGGCGGAGGAAGGTGGATGCCCTCCGAGAGCTCACACTCTGGGGAGGGGAGGCAGGAACGCATAGAGATACCGAGTCAGGTTGTGGTGACTTCAAGAGAAATAGAGGAACAACAGATTAAAAAGTGACGGAGTGGGAAGTGCTCCTTCAGATGTGGCAAGACCTCCTGAGGGCCCCAAATCAAGTGAGGAGGGCAGGCCTTGCAGTTCCCCGGGTGGGGGTGGGAGACAGTCAGTGCAAAGGCCTACTCGAGACAGGAACATGGGTGGAAGGTGCCTGGCAGCAAGAAGAGAGCAGAGTTGAGGTGGAGGGAAGGAAGGTAAAGATAACATCCTGGAAATTCAGTAGAGTATAGGGGAAGCCAAATGGATGGCCAGTAAGGGGACTGAAACTGTGTTTTGGGAAAATGTTTTGCATTTTATCCCCTTATACTTCAATTTTGAATCATGAAGTCATATTTTTACTTCAAAAAATTAACTTTTGAAACTAAGAGAGAACAAATGAGTTAATTTCCCAAGGTGGTGACTCTGGTGGCTTAGAATTGATTCCACTTCTGCCTGACCCCAAACCTCGGGGTGAGCCTCAGTTATAGAGACACGTGACCTTTCTGCAACTTCTTCACCATTTCCATCAAGTCTTCGATTTTCTGTGAAGACTTGGCCTGCCCTGTGGAGACAAAACCAAACATTTTACTATGTAGTAATGAGAAGCCTAAGGAAGGATCTGATAACAGGCTGGGATTGAGGTGGGCTGAGGGCAGGTCTCCAGCCAGAGTGGTGCCTCTGCTCCCTGACCTGAGGGAGACACTGTAAGAGAGATGAATCAGAGAGACCCCTGCATGGTCATCTTTTCCTAAAGGGTGAGGTCACCATAGATTTCCCCTTAGTAAGACTCAGAGCAAGAGAAAGGGTACACTCTTACTGTTGATACTGTTCAAGGCTTGGTCAAAGCTCAGGATGTAATAACAGAAAAGAAGTAGTATTAAAAATTGGAAACAAGGAGTTAGAAGTCACTGAAACTGGTAGGTGACATAATCAACTTTAGATTTATAGAGAATATTACCCACAGAAATCTCAGAAGGAATAGTGAGAAAATTTAATGATGTATCTTTAAACATATAAACACAAATAGCTTTTCTATACATATGTTTCACATTCAGTTCAGTTGCTCAGTCATGTCTGACTCTTTGCGACCCCATGAACCACAGCACACCAGGCCTCCCTGTCCATCACCAAATCCCGGAGTCCACCCAAACCCATGTCCATTGAGTCAGTGATGCCATCCAACCATCTTATCCTCTGTCATCCCCTTCTCCTCCTGCCTTCAATTTTTCCCAACATCAGGGTCTTTTCAAATGCGTCAGCTCTTCCCATCAGGTGGCCAAAGTATTGGAGTTTCAGCTTCAACATCAGTCCTTCCAATGAACACCCAGGACTGATCTCCTTTAGGATGGATTGGTTGGATCTCCTTGCTGTCCAAGGGACTCTCAAGAGTCTTCTCCAACACCATAGTTCAAAAGCATCAATTTTTCAGCACTCAGCTTTCTTTATAGTCCAACTCTCACATCCATACATGACTACTGGAAAAACCATAGCCTTGACTAGATGGACCTTTGTTGACAAACTAATGTCTCTGCTTTTTAATATGCTGTCTAGATTGGTAAATAACTTTCCTTCCAAGGAGTAAGCATCTTTTAATTTCATGGCTGCAATCACCATCTGCAGTGATTTTGGAGCCCAGAAAAATAGTCAGCCACTGTTTCCACTGTTTCCCCATCTATTTGCCATGAAGTGATGGGACCAGAGGCCATGATCTTAGTTTTCTGAATGTTGAGCTTTAAGCCAACTTTTTCACTCTCCTCTTTCACTTTCATCAAGAGGCTCTTTAGTCCTTCTTCACCGTCTGCCTTAAAGGTGGTGTCATCTGCATATCTGAGGTTCTTGATATTTCTCCCGGCAATCTTGATTCCAGCTTGTGGTTCTTCCAGCCCAGCATTTCTCATGATGTACTCTGCATATAAGTTAAATAAGCAGGGTGACAATATACAGCCTTGTACTCCTTTTCCTATTTGGAGCCAGTCTGTTGTTCCATGTCCAGTTCTAACTGTTGCTTCCTGACCTGCATATAGGTTTGTAAGAGGCAGGTCAGGTGGTCTGGTATTTCAGAATTTTCCACAGTTTATTGTGATCCACACAGTCAAAGGCTTTGGCATAGTCAATAAAGCAGAAATAGATGTGTTTCATATTAACTTGCTTGTAATCAATATAGGCATTTATTTCTAATCCTTAGTAAGTTAGTAGATCCAGGCAATTATTATTAGTGCTATTAACATGACAATAAAAATAACTGGACACCATGAGCTATTTGATGTAAAAATACAACGGAGGATCCTTGTCAAAAAACGATGCTAACACTTGTTAAGCCTATCAATCTAAATAACCAATTCAGAGGAAATACAGGGACAGAGGACCATTTAAGTGGCACATGTGCATGCAATTAGCAACATCCACACTGGGAAACTTCACAGGAAAAGCATCTCAAGTTTCTTTAATTTTGAAAGATTTTAGGGGAAAAAAGAGAAAGGAAGACCTTTACAGACAAGAGATTAAAGAAACATATCAACCAATCTCAATAAATGGACAATATTTGGATTTTGATTCAATCCAATGTGCTTTTAAAAATATTGATGACACAATCAGGGAAATTTGAAAACTGACTATAGATACTTGAAACAAAGGAGTTCTTGTAGCTGTTATTCAGATGTGGGCATTCCCTGGTGGCTCTGATGGTAAACAATCTGCCTGCAATGCAGGAGACCCAGGTTCAATCCCTGGGTCAGGAAGACTCCCTGGAGAAGGGAATGGCTACCCATTCCAGTATTCTTGCTTGGAGAATTCAACGGACAGAGGAACCCACTGGGCTACAGCTCATGGAGTCACAAGGAGTTGGACCCAACTAAGCGACTAACACAGACATTCAGAAGTGTAATGCCACTGTGGTTATTTTTCTGAAAATAGTACTTATTTTTTAGAGATATACATGCAAATACTTATGGATATGTTATGCTGCCTAGGGTACTTCAAAATAAAACAGTGGAGTAGGTGGTAGGGAGGGACTGAGGATAATGAAGAAACAAGATTGGTCAAGAGGTGATAACTGCTAAAACTGAAAGATGAGTTCACAGCGTAATTATCCTTAGTTCTTAATTTTTTAAAAATTGAGTTACAGTTGGTTTACAATGTTGTGTAATTTTCTTCTTGCAAAGCAAGGAGATTTGGTTATAAATCTATATATAAACATTTTCAGATTCTTTTCTAGTATAGATTATAAAATATTGAATATATTGAACATAGTTCCCTGTACTGTACAGTAGGGTCCTGTTGACTATATTTGCATTTCGATTCCACACATAAATGATATTGTATGATATTTGTCTTATTCTGTCTGATTTACTTCATTTACTAGGATAACCTCGAGGTCCAGCCCTGTTGCTGCAAATGGCATTATTTCATTCTTTTTACCTTGTTAGTTGTTCACTCACTAAGTCATATCGACTCTTTATGACCTCAGACTGCAGCACACCAGGATCCTGTTCTCCACTATGACCCGGAGTTTGCTCAAACTCTTGTCCACTGAGTCGGTGATGCTATCCAACCATCTCATCCTCTGCTGCCCCCTTTTCCTTTTGTCTTCTTTATTTCCCAGGATCAAGGTCTTTTTCAATGAGTCACCTCTTTCCATCTGGTGGCCAAAATACTGGAGCCTCAGCTTTAGCATCAGACTTTCCAGTGACTATTCAGGGTTGATTAACATTGTATTGGAGGATTCTCTTGTCTCCACACCGTCTCCAGCACTTATTATAGATTTTTTTTCATGATTGTCATTCTGATCATTGTGAGGTGATACCTTAGTGTAGTTTTGATCTGTATTTCTGTAATAATTAGCAATGTTGAGTATCTCTTCATGTGCATATATTCTTTTGTATATGCTTAAACTTTTCCACAATAAAAAGGTTTTAAAAAATCACCCAAACAACCAATCAAAATAGAGAAGGTAAGTAATCATTTCTACAGAAGAATGGAAAAATGGAGAAAACAGGTAAGCAAAAACTACACTAATGGTTAATAATATCCAAAGATGTACAACCTTAGTCATAATTAAAAAGGTGAAAATGACATGTTGTATCTAGCAGTTTGGTAAAGATTAGTAAGTCTGATAATGCCTTGTGTTGATTATAATGTAGAGAAACAAGCACTAAAGCACGCTGACAGACTGTGAAAACCAATGCAAACTTCTGGAGGACAGGTTGGCTACATTAGCATTTTCAAGATAAAATTTCACTTCTATGCATTTATCCATCAGATATGCTTGGTTACATATCTATGTCAAAAATGGGAAACTTGAATGCCCATCAGTAAAGAACTTATGATTCATGCTCACAAGAGAATACTGTGCAGTCACTGAAAAGGAGGCAGATTTAAACAATGAAAGAGATCCTAGACAGACTGCAAGAAAAGCAAGCACAAGACAGCATAATATAGAATCCCATCTGGCTACAGAAAGAGATGAAAAAAATATTATGTCAGTCTAAAAATGTATGTGTCTTATTTCTAGACAATGTCTGGCTCAAATCACAAAATAATATTTTCAACAGTAGTTCTTCTGGAGAGTAGAAGTGAAAGGATAGGTAAGAGAATGTTTACTTTTCACTGTATACTTCTGCACATGGTTTTACTTTTAAATGTTAACCAAAATGACCCAAAAATGAATTTATAGTTTTCTTGAGCAACCATTTGTCCAGGTATTATTAATAGACTAGGCAGTGAGCTGCACCTTTATTTTTTTCTTTATTGCATATTAAAAGGTAAGGCACAGAGTGGGAAAGCAGAATATATCTGTTGAACAAGTCAACTAATATATTGTTAATAAAAAAAATCAAGGGTACAACTGCCTATGTTATTATATGAGGCCCCTACTTTTTACTTATTTTTAAAAATTTCAAATTTACTTAAAAGTTGCAGAAATAGAACACATAGCTCTATATGCCATTCACCCCGATTTTACATTTGCTAATAATCATGAACTTTAAGAATAAGTTGCAGATACAATTCTTCATTACCCCCAAATAACCCAGTGTGAAGTTCTGAAGTACAAGGACATGCTCCTGTGTAGTAACGACAGTACAACAATTAAAACAGAGATTAGCAGTGAGAGATAGTAACATGTGATCATCAAGCGGTACTTTAAAAATGTCTCCTAATTTCACTTTTATAAATTAAAAGTTCCACAAGTATCAGTTACATAGTCCTGGTAGAAAAAAACAAATATTAAGATTAAAAACGTTCCTTCACCTTTGCATTGCCCTTAGAAACTAGATTGGAGAAGGCAATGGCCATCCACTCCAGTACTCTTGCCTGGAAAATCCCATGGACAGAGGAGCCTGGTAGGCTGCAGTCCTTAGGGTTGCTCAGAGTTGGACACGACTGAGCGGCTTTACTTTCCCACTTCACTTTCACGCATTGGAGAAGGAAATGGCAACCCACTCCAGTGTTCTTGCCTGGAGAATCCTGGGGATGGGGAAGCCTGGTGGGCTGCCGTCTATGGGGTCGCACAGAATTGGACACGACTGAAGCGACTTAGCAGCAGCAGAAACTAGATCCCTCCATCAGAGTCATCAATTAGGAAAGCAGCCTCCAGACATCTTTCTGTGCAAACTACACAGTACTGCAATTTTTCTATCTTGCTTTATTCTCATAAAAATATATGTTTTGAAGATCATATTGTATCTGTATGTCTAATAATTTTAACATTGATTTGGTTAAGTGGATTTTAATTCTACTTCCCCTTCATTTTAGAAATCCACTGCATAAGTATACCCCAGTGTGCATGGGATTTAGCTATTCCCTTCCCAAGTCTTCCTACCACCATCTAAGCTCCAGCGACTATCTGATCCATGCATCTATATGTCTTATGTGATCCTATAGGAATGTGACCAAAAAGGGGAAAAGATAATTTAAATGTTAAAATTTGTGCCAGAAAGACTACTGCAAAGCCTTTACCCTTTCTTCCTCTCGTCAGAGTATGACATGGTCTGTATCTTTACACTGTTGTTAATGCTAGATAGCACCACTGCCCCCTCTAAAACAACCTAATAGACTGAGAATGGAATCTTGATGTCTTATTTTCTTTCATTGCTGTAGAATCAACGTTTGTGTCCCTCCGTATTTCATCTGTTGACATCCTAAAGTCTGATGAGACGGTTTTAGAGGGTGGGGCCTATGGGAGGTGATTAGGTCACGAGGCTGCAGCCCTCATGAATGAGATTAGCACCTTATAAGAGACCCCAGAGGGCTCCCTTGCCCATTCTGCTGTGAAGACACAGATGGACATCTAAGATTCAAGAAACTGGTCCTCACCACAGGCAAGAAATGGTATTTCACCAGTTATAAGACACTGGTGGAGTCAACTGCATCTAAATATGCTAGCTTAATGAAATTGAAACGAGGATACTAAGAGGTTTCTTTAGCACAGTGGTGAACACAGTAGGTGCTTAAGAAAAGAGATCTATATGCGTCTGTTCTGTTTTTCTTTTTTCTCTTAGCTGAGGATTGTTACTGAATGCCACTCCCTGCTCCAAGCAAGATTCCTGTGCTAAGTTTATTTCATTATTTAAAGCATTATTTTATTTATTAAAAAAAAAAAAAAAAAGGCCACAAAGCCCCTGTCATGAACCCAAACTGCACTGCTGCCTGCAGGCGTGACGGAGATGACCAGGCGGGTCCACGAGAGAATCTAACAAGGGGCGGCAGGCAGGCCAGGAGGGGCAGCCAGGCTGAGGGGCGCGTGTTCCTCGTACAATCCTCTCCCCTTTGTGTTAACACCTAGGAGCATATCCCTCGAGGGGTGGGCAAGCCTGGGAATGTAATATTTGCATCTTTCTGCTCTGGGCTAGGCTGCAGTTTCAGAAGGCTTTCCAACCGTGCCGGGCGGCCAGGCCCCTCCTCTCCGGGGAGGCGGGGGCCGCTGCGCACCAGGCCCGCGTCGGGAGGAGAGCCGCCTGCCCTGGGGCGGCCTGGGCCCTGGGTGCGGGGAGGGGACTCCGCGGCTGAGGCCCGCTAGGGAGCACGGGGAAGCCGAGCGCTCGGCGCTGAGATGAGAGCCGGGCCGACGCCCTCCCTCGGGGGACGGCCCGAGAACGGGCCCCTTTCTGCGGCAGGAGCTGCCCGCGGAGACGCCCCGGCTGCCGCGTCCCAGGCGGAGGGGCCCGCGCGGCCGGGCCGGGAGCCGCCGGGCCTCCCCTCACGCCTCGCGCCCGCCCGGCCCTGAGGCAGCGGCGCCCGCGGCGCGGCCTGCCCGCCCTCCACAGCCGCGGCCCGGGCCGCCGCCAGGCCCAGCTCTACCTCCGGCCTCGTCAGTCGGGCCCGCGGCGCCCGCCGCTCCCGCCTTCGACGCGCCCGGCCGCGCGGCCATGTCCTTTCCGCTCCGCGCCGGCGCCGCCTCTGGGCTCGGCCGGGATTGGACGGGACCCGCGCCAGGGGCGGGGCGGCCGCAGCGCGCCTGCGCAGTGCGCCTCGGCGCCGCGCCCTCCTTCCCGCCGCAGCCAGGGGGACGGTTGGGCCCGCGCCCGCGCGCACGCTGGGGTCCACCCAGAGCAGAGTCTGTGCGGAGCGGGTGTGGGGCGCGCACGGGTCTTCCAGGCTGGCGACTGGCTGGCTGGAGCCGGCGACCTGCTAATGACAGCGGTCTCACGAGGGACTGTCCCACGTGGCGTCGCCCACATTGCGAGCAGGGTGCCTGCACCTGGTGGTGGGGAGCCGAGTCTCTGCACATGTTGAGAGGCTGGCAGTTTACCCAAGGACTCTGCATGGCTTTCTGGAGGGAGGCCATAAATTGCCCCTCACCCCCTCCTTATTGCAAAATTCAGACTTAAATTGAAGAAAGTAGGGAGAACCGCTATGAGCTCAATCAGATCCCTTACGATTATACAGTGGAAGTGACAAATAGATTCAAGGGATTAGATCTGACAGAGTGCCTGAAGAACTATGGACAGAGGTTCCTGACATGGTACAGGAGGCAGTTATCAAGACCATCTCCAAGAAAAAGAAATGCAAAAGGGAAAAGTGGTCGTCTGAGAGGCTTTACAAATAGCTGAGAAAAGAGAAGCAAAAGGCAAAAGAGAATAGAAAAGATATACCCCTCTGAATGCAGAGTTCCAAAGAATAGCAAGGAGAGATAAGAAAGCCTTCCTCAGGGATCAATGCAAAGAAATAGAGGAAAACAACAGAATGGTAAAGACTAGAGACCTCTTCAAGAAAATTAGAGATACCAAGGGAACATTTCATGCAAAGATGGGCTGGATAAAAGACAGAAATGGTATGGACCTAACAGAAGCAGAAGATATTAAGAAGGTGACAAGAATACACAGAAGAACTATACAAAAAAGATTTTTATGACCCAGATAATCATGATGGTGTGATCACTCACCTAGAGTCAGAAATCCTGGAGTCTGAATTCAAGTGGGCCTTAGGAAGCATCGCTATGAACAAAGCGAGTGGAGGTGATGGAATTCCAGCTGAGCTATTTCTAATTCTAAAAGACGATGCTGTTAAAGTGATGCATTCAATATGCCAGCAATTTGGAAAACTCAACAGTGGCCACAGGACTGGAAAAGGTCAGCTTTCGTTCCAATCCAAAAGAAAGACAATGCCAAAGAGTGTTCAAACTACTGCACAATTGCACTCATCTCACATGCTAACAAAGTAATGCTCAAAATTCTCCAAATGAGGCTTCAACAGTACGTGAACTGAGAACTTCCAAATGTTCAAGCTGGATTTAGAAAAGGCAGAGAAGCCAGAGATCAAGTTGTCAACATCTGCTGGATCTTAGCAAAAGCGAGAGAGTTCCAGAAAAACATCGACTTCTGCTTTATTGATGATGCCAAAGCATTTGACCGTGTGGGTCACAACAAACAGAAAAATTCTTCAGAGATGGAAATACCAGACCACCTGACCTGCCTCCTGAGAAATGTGTATGCAGGTCAGGGAGCAACAGTTAGAACTGGACATTGAACAACAGAGTGATTCTGAAGAGGGAAAGGAGGACGTCAAGGCTGTATATTGTCACCCGGCTCATTTAGCTTATATGTGGAGTACATCATGGGAAATTCTGGGCTGGATGAAGCACAAGCTGGAATCAAGATTGCTGGGAGAAATATCAACGTCAGGTATGCAGATGACACCCCCCTTATGGCAGAAAGCAAAAAGGAACTGAGGAGCTTTTTGATGAAAGTGAAAGAGGAGAGTGAAAAGCTAGCTTAAAACTCGGTATTCAGAAAAGTAAGATCATGGCATCCAGTCCCATCATTTCATGGCAAATATATGGGGACACAATGCAAAAAGTGACATACTTTATTCTCTTGGGCTCTAAAATCACTGCAGATGGTGACTGCCTTCCTTGGAAGAAAAGCTATGACCAACCTAGGCAGCATGTTAAAAAGCAGAGACATTACTTTGGTGACAAAAGTCTGTCTAGTTAAAGCTATGGTTTTTACAGTAGTCATGTATGGATATGAGAGTTGGACCATAAAGAAAGCAGAGTACTGAAGAATTGATGCTTTTGAACTGTGGTGTTGGAGAAGACTCTTGAGAATCCTTTGGACTGCAAGGAGATCCAATCAGTCCATCCTAAAGGAAATCAGTCCTGAATATTCATTGGAAGGACTGATGCTGAAGCTGAAACTCCAATACTTTGGCCACCTGATGTGAAGAACTGACTCATTGGAAAAGCCCCTGATGCTGGGGAAGATTGAAGGCAGGAGGAGAAGTGGATGGCAAAGGATGAGATGATTGGATGGTATCTCTGACTCGATGGATGTGAGTTTGAGCAAGCTCTGGGAGTTGGTGATGGATGGGGAAACCTGGCATGCTACAGTCCATGGGGTCACAGTGTCCTCCACAAGTGAGTGACTGAACTGAACTGAACCTACAGATGCTAGCATCCTCCACAGGATAGTGTTGTAGGAATTGGGATGTGTCTCGGGGATCAAGGTAAGGGGGATGAAGTAATGTGATGCAAGCCTTGAGTGTTTCTTCTGGAATATTCCTCTCTAATTGGCAATCTAGGAACAGGATTTTCCTTAAACTCTACTTGCCCAAGGAAACAGAATTGGGCATGAAGAAATGCTGCTGCCTTGTGGCCACTTCCTATAACAGAAACTTAAAAATCAGTGCCAATGGGCTCTTATTACTCTGAAGCCCTCCAGGACTGTCAATGACACTTGCTCTCAAGTAATGTCCCCGGGTAAATCATTGGAAAATAATTCAAAACAGGTTCCAGGAGGCCAGTTTCAAGAGGTAAATGGTATTCATGATGGGTAATTTTCAAAAGCATCTGGAAAAATACTCTACCTCATTCACTGTTAAATCAATGCAAACCAAAACTATCATGAAGAATCAGCTCACACCGGTCACATTGGCCAGCATCAAAAAGATCCACAAAGAATAAGTCCTGCAGAGTGTAAGTATAGTTCGGGCTGAGGCAGAAAAGGAGAGATGACCTCAACGGAAGTAGGTTATCTTTATTCAGGCAAGGAGGGGCGACAGTGGCCTAACGACCAGGCTGAGTACCGAGAGGGATCAGGGAGGCTCCATATTTATAGGGAGGTTTGTGGAAGCAATAAGGGAAACGTTAATCAAGTGGGATGTTTTGGGTATTCTTTAGTTGAGATGGCATTTGTAGTTGGGCAGGGGGTGATAAGTCTTCTGAGCAGGTGTAGGGGGTGGATGGTTTCTGGGCAGGGGGTGATAAGTCCTAGATAGATACAACTGGCCTGGAGCATCAGGGCGGGACCTAAAGTTCTGTTTTGTTTTCTCTGAAGTTAGATGATTCAGCAAGGGCCTTTGAGACTGTTGTCTTCTTTTTTAGGCCCAAAGACTCCTTCACAGAGGGCATAGGAAAAGGGGAATCCTCCTTTTCTCTGGGTAGGCGTATGAATGGATGCAGGAACTCTGGAAAATTACATGGAAGTTTCTTTAAAAACTAAACACTGAGGTACCGTATTATCTGGCAATCCCACTGCTGGGTTTAGATCCAGAGAATATCAGAATTCAAAATGACACGTGTGTAAGGTGAGTGCAGAGAAAAAGAGAGCGAGCCAGGCAGTCAGGCAAGAAAGATTTATTATAGGAAGAAAGAAAGTGACTGGCTTCAGAGAGAAACCAGTGCTCACCCTCTGCAGCCAACCGCCTTAGTTTATCTTTAGCTGGGGTCTTGTGATCACGGGTCTCATGGGCAGGTGGTCATGTCTGGTACCAGCAGGGAAAAACAGGGTATTAGCCTTAAAGAAAGGACAGGATGCTCACCAGGGCAGTGTGGCCACTGTGACTTCAGCCCTTGTTAGGTCACTGCAATAGGCCATTTTAAAACTATATGCTGTGAGTCCCTTGTGGACCCTGACAACACACACCCCTGCTTCCAGGGCAGCACGGCTTACAATAGCCAAGACACTGGGATTGACCAAAACCTGCATCAATAGGAAAATGAAGATAGGGTTGTGCACCTCTGCGCTGGGGCCCTACTCAGGCCTTAAAAGCACAGTATAGTGAATCCTCTTTAAGAACATTTATTACAGGATGTTCAGATAAATACAAGTTTCTGATTTTCAGAAAATAATACTGAATTGAGTAAAAAAAAAAAATTGAAGAATTCTAATGAGAATCCTGATGTCTTCATAAAGCTGCTAACAAAAGGGGTTACATAGAACTGATTAAACTGGTAAATGTGTTTGTAATTTTTATGGTCTCTATCTCAAAGGATTACTGGTTTAAATCTGTGTTTTCCATGTGTAAGAAAAAAACCTCTCCTTCAATTAATTATGACTTGCATTAAAGAGTTTTGTAGAAGAAACAACAAGGGAAAATATCTCCTGGATTATAGTTAGACAGAATCCAGAGAATTTTAATTATTGACGGAGTCTAGTCCAAAACTTAACACCCGGAGTTAAGTTAACTTTTTGACTGAACTGGGATGAACCTCCCATTGGCGCAGGAAAAATATTGATCTTGAAATGTTTCCCAACAATGTCATTCATGACCGAGAGGGGAAGACCTGGAAATGGAATCAGCAAGTGCACTCTTCAGGGTGAGCCAGCGTGCCCTGAGAAAGGGAGTGCCTGCCACCGGGCGGTCATTAGGCTGGAGCCACTCAGCCACTCCCTGTGGTGAGACTCGAGGAAACTCTCAGAAGCAGGATTACAGGCCCCAGATAGCTAAGATATATCAAACAGATTCAAGGAACCCGGACTCTGGCCTCTTCCCATGCATAGAAAGGCACTAAATTCCTTAAATGGAGATGCTGCCTCTTACGTTTGGAGCTCAGTATTTCTAGGTCTACAGGGGTAAAGTGGACGCTTTTCCAGGGATAAGGGAGGCGAGTCTCAGCGTTTAAAGACAGTGGCCCTGATGGGAGGCCCTCCCAGGAAGATCCAGCCGACAAGCACGCATCCTGCCTTCTCCTGCACGATTACGGGGCAGACATCGAGAGGGGGACTGTGACCAGGAGGGATAATTTAAATTCACACTGAATCTGTTTCTGGACTTTTACTTTCTTTTATATAATGAACATACGAAATGGCCTGCTACAGGGAGATAACCTGAGCTGCCCACTCATAAAGGACTGTGAAGCAGTGAAACGAACCCTTTCCCCTGCCTGAGCCTTGCCATTCTAGGGGACATTTGCAAGAGTTGAATAGTCTTTTTACTTTGTTTCCTCACCTTCTCACCATCTCCGATTCATAAAAGAACCTGGCAAACAGGCCTGGACAAGATGTTTATCTTCTTGGCCAGTTCACTTCAGTCACTCAGTCATGTCCGACTCTTTGTGACCCTATGAACTGCAGCACGCCAGGCCTCCCTGTCCATCACCAAATGTGCAATCTAGGAACAGGATTTTCCTTAAACTCTACTTGCCCAAGGAAACAGAATTGGGCATGAAGAAATGCTGCTGCCTTGTGGCCACTTCCTATAACAGAAACTTAAAAATCAGTGCCAATGGGCTCTTATTACTCTGAAGCCCTCCAGGACTGTCAATGACACTTGCTCTCAAGTAATGTCCCCGGGTAAATCATTGGAAAATAATTCAAAACAGGTTCCAGGAGGCCAGTTTCAAGAGGTAAATGGTATTCATGATGGGTAATTTTCAAAAGCATCTGGAAAAATACTCTACCTCATTCACTGTTAAATCAATGCAAACCAAAACTATCATGAAGAATCAGCTCACACCGGTCACATTGGCCAGCATCAAAAAGATCCACAAAGAATAAGTCCTGCAGAGTGTAAGTATAGTTCGGGCTGAGGCAGAAAAGGAGAGATGACCTCAACGGAAGTAGGTTATCTTTATTCAGGCAAGGAGGGGCGACAGTGGCCTAACGACCAGGCTGAGTACCGAGAGGGATCAGGGAGGCTCCATATTTATAGGGAGGTTTGTGGAAGCAATAAGGGAAACGTTAATCAAGTGGGATGTTTTGGGTATTCTTTAGTTGAGATGGCATTTGTAGTTGGGCAGGGGGTGATAAGTCTTCTGAGCAGGTGTAGGGGGTGGATGGTTTCTGGGCAGGGGGTGATAAGTCCTAGATAGATACAACTGGCCTGGAGCATCAGGGCGGGACCTAAAGTTCTGTTTTGTTTTCTCTGAAGTTAGATGATTCAGCAAGGGCCTTTGAGACTGTTGTCTTCTTTTTTAGGCCCAAAGACTCCTTCACAGAGGGCATAGGAAAAGGGGAATCCTCCTTTTCTCTGGGTAGGCGTATGAATGGATGCAGGAACTCTGGAAAATTACATGGAAGTTTCTTTAAAAACTAAACACTGAGGTACCGTATTATCTGGCAATCCCACTGCTGGGTTTAGATCCAGAGAATATCAGAATTCAAAATGACACGTGTGTAAGGTGAGTGCAGAGAAAAAGAGAGCGAGCCAGGCAGTCAGGCAAGAAAGATTTATTATAGGAAGAAAGAAAGTGACTGGCTTCAGAGAGAAACCAGTGCTCACCCTCTGCAGCCAACCGCCTTAGTTTATCTTTAGCTGGGGTCTTGTGATCACGGGTCTCATGGGCAGGTGGTCATGTCTGGTACCAGCAGGGAAAAACAGGGTATTAGCCTTAAAGAAAGGACAGGATGCTCACCAGGGCAGTGTGGCCACTGTGACTTCAGCCCTTGTTAGGTCACTGCAATAGGCCATTTTAAAACTATATGCTGTGAGTCCCTTGTGGACCCTGACAACACACACCCCTGCTTCCAGGGCAGCACGGCTTACAATAGCCAAGACACTGGGATTGACCAAAACCTGCATCAATAGGAAAATGAAGATAGGGTTGTGCACCTCTGCGCTGGGGCCCTACTCAGGCCTTAAAAGCACAGTATAGTGAATCCTCTTTAAGAACATTTATTACAGGATGTTCAGATAAATACAAGTTTCTGATTTTCAGAAAATAATACTGAATTGAGTAAAAAAAAAAAATTGAAGAATTCTAATGAGAATCCTGATGTCTTCATAAAGCTGCTAACAAAAGGGGTTACATAGAACTGATTAAACTGGTAAATGTGTTTGTAATTTTTATGGTCTCTATCTCAAAGGATTACTGGTTTAAATCTGTGTTTTCCATGTGTAAGAAAAAAACCTCTCCTTCAATTAATTATGACTTGCATTAAAGAGTTTTGTAGAAGAAACAACAAGGGAAAATATCTCCTGGATTATAGTTAGACAGAATCCAGAGAATTTTAATTATTGACGGAGTCTAGTCCAAAACTTAACACCCGGAGTTAAGTTAACTTTTTGACTGAACTGGGATGAACCTCCCATTGGCGCAGGAAAAATATTGATCTTGAAATGTTTCCCAACAATGTCATTCATGACCGAGAGGGGAAGACCTGGAAATGGAATCAGCAAGTGCACTCTTCAGGGTGAGCCAGCGTGCCCTGAGAAAGGGAGTGCCTGCCACCGGGCGGTCATTAGGCTGGAGCCACTCAGCCACTCCCTGTGGTGAGACTCGAGGAAACTCTCAGAAGCAGGATTACAGGCCCCAGATAGCTAAGATATATCAAACAGATTCAAGGAACCCGGACTCTGGCCTCTTCCCATGCATAGAAAGGCACTAAATTCCTTAAATGGAGATGCTGCCTCTTACGTTTGGAGCTCAGTATTTCTAGGTCTACAGGGGTAAAGTGGACGCTTTTCCAGGGATAAGGGAGGCGAGTCTCAGCGTTTAAAGACAGTGGCCCTGATGGGAGGCCCTCCCAGGAAGATCCAGCCGACAAGCACGCATCCTGCCTTCTCCTGCACGATTACGGGGCAGACATCGAGAGGGGGACTGTGACCAGGAGGGATAATTTAAATTCACACTGAATCTGTTTCTGGACTTTTACTTTCTTTTATATAATGAACATACGAAATGGCCTGCTACAGGGAGATAACCTGAGCTGCCCACTCATAAAGGACTGTGAAGCAGTGAAACGAACCCTTTCCCCTGCCTGAGCCTTGCCATTCTAGGGGACATTTGCAAGAGTTGAATAGTCTTTTTACTTTGTTTCCTCACCTTCTCACCATCTCCGATTCATAAAAGAACCTGGCAAACAGGCCTGGACAAGATGTTTATCTTCTTGGCCAGTTCACTTCAGTCACTCAGTCATGTCCGACTCTTTGTGACCCTATGAACTGCAGCACGCCAGGCCTCCCTGTCCATCACCAAATGCTGGAGTTTACTCAAACTCATGTCCATTGAGTCGGTGATGCCATCCAACCATCTCATCCTCTGTCATTCCCTTCTCCTCCTGCCCTCAATCTTTCCCAGCATCAGGGTCTTTTCAAATGAGACAGTTATTCGCATCAGGTGGCCAAAGGATTGGAGTTTCAGCTTCAACATCAGTCCTTCCGATGAATATTCAAGAATGATTTCCTTTAGGATGGACTGATTGGATCTCTTTGCATTCCAAGGAACTCTCAAGAGTCTTCTCCAACACCACAGTTCAAAAGCATCAGTTCTTTTGTACTCAGTTTTCTTTATAGTCCAACTCTCACATCCACACATGACTACTGGAAAAACCATAGCTTTCACTAGATGGACCTTTGTTGGCAAAGTAATGTCTCTGCTTTTTAACATGCTGTCTAGGTTGGTCATAACTTTTCTTCCAAGGAGTAAGCCTCTTTTATTTTCATGGCTGCAGTCACCATCTGCAGTGATTTTGGAGCCCCCCAGAATGAAGTTTGTCACTATTTCCACTGTCTCCCCATCTATTTGCTGTGATGTGATGGGACTGGATGCCATGATCTTAGTTTTCTGAATGTTGAACTTTAAGCCAACTTTTTCACTCTCCTCTTTCACTTTCATCAAGAGGCTGTTTAGTTCCTCTTCACTTTCTGCCATAAGGGTGGTGTCATCTGCATATCTGAGGTTCATGATATTTCTCCTGGCAATCCTGATTCCACCTGTGCTTCATCCAGCCCAGGGCTTCTCATGATGTACTCTGCATATAAGTTAAATAAGCAGGGTGACAATATACAGCCTTGACATACTTCTTTCCCTCTTTGGAACCAGTCTGTTGGTCCGTGTCCAGTTCTAACTGTTGCTTTCTGACCTGCATACAGATGTCTCAGGAGGCGGATCAGGTGGCCTGGTGTTCCCATCTCTTTTGTCGGAGCCATGAGTTCCAGGAAACAAACTCACTCAGAAGGACCATGCAGATAGTGGAGAGCAGTGTATTACACCGGCGGGCCCAGGCAGAGTCTCCTCTCAGCCAAGGACCCCAACCCGTTTTGTGAAAACCTTATATACCCTAAGAGTACACGGTTCCCTGAAACTATCTGAACAAAGGAAAAGGAAAGATACGATTAAAGTTAACTGTGATCATAAGCCTTAAGCCCAGGTAGTTAGCAGTGGACAGTTATCAATAGGCCTGCGGTCATACCCAATGAGCATAACAGAATGTATGATTTTATTTGGTTACACA
The DNA here is from genome assembly GCA_006410635.1 of Cephalophus harveyi. NCBI lineage: Eukaryota > Metazoa > Chordata > Mammalia > Artiodactyla > Bovidae > Cephalophus > Cephalophus harveyi. The sequence continues at coordinate 232,351 of SJYT01071237.1, read as the reverse complement.
GATAATTAGGGTATTCTTCTAGGTACAAGCCCGGGAGCTCTTCCTTCTGCGGGCCTGGTTTTCCAGTTGGTATGTCATTTCCATAGATACTGGGCATAGAGCTCAAAGTCCGCAGTCCGGCCCCAGATGGAGCCCTGCTTCCAAATGGAGCCTCTTCTGTCTGTTTCCTCCTTCAGGATCAGCTTCTTTCATCCCTGTCCTAGCGTTTTCAATGTGCTTTCACATCCTTAGTTAAACTCATTCCTAGGTATTTTGTGATGCAATTGTAAATGGGATTGTTTTCTTAATTTCTCTGTCTTTCAACAAATGTATTCATTGGCTGTGCTGGGCTTCGAGCTGTGCATGTGCTTTCTCTAGCTGCGGCGAGTGGCGGGGGGCGGCTCCGCTCCAGCTGAGCATGGGCTTTAGAGCACGGGCTTTAGTAGTTGCGGCACATGGGCTTAATTGCGCCACGGCATGTGAAATCTTTCCAGGTAAGGAGTAGGACCTGTGCCCCTGCATTGGCGGGAGGATTCTCAACCACTGAACCTCTAGGGAACTGCTTAATTTTTCTTTCTAATGGCACAGTATTAGTGTATAGAAAGACAACTGATTTTTGTGTATTGATTTTTGTACTTGGCAGCGTTACTGAATTCATTTATGCTAAGGTTTTTTTGGTGGCTTGATATGGGAAGCTAGAATACAGGTATCTCACTGTTTCTACTGCATCCAAGCCTTCCACAGCACCCAAGACACAGTGGCCCCTTTATAATCTTCCCACTGTGCCTCCTGATACCAGGTGGACTCCTGTGAGAGTGCTTAGCGTCACCACTTTGGGTGAACGGAGTCTGGTTAAGGCTTGGCCTCTGTAATGAAGTTTGATATCCTCGTTGTATTTAAGCATGGTTTTGATGTAGGTCTTTTGAAAAGTAGTTTACTTTCCAGTCCTTTCAAGTGTATAAAAAAGTGTATGTAGCAGTACAAAATACTCCCATTTGCCGTGTCATATAAAATACTCCAGTGTGTTTTCCCTCATGCTTGGATGCCCTGCCAGGGAAGCAGCACAGAGACCCCCAGAGAGGAAACCCCGTGGCCCCACTCTCCAACCCTATGCACAGCCCCTTCGGCCTTCACCCTTGCCTCTGCTGTGTGGAAGTCTCTCCCACGGTGACTCAGTTTTCTTTTTCTGCAGCTGCTGCTGACGCTTTCTCCGCTTTTCAGAAGCTTTGTGGATTTAAAGCAGGATGACCGGGCCCGTGTGGCCTTCTTGTCTGTGACGTATTTGACTTAATGTCCTCAATGCTCATCCAGGCTGCAACGTGTATCATAACTGTTTCACTCAATTTTTAAAATTGCAATGAAAAATACATAGCATTGAGCATTTAAACCACTTCAGCGCCATTAACTGCACTCGCGGTGTTGCACACAGGTTCTGACCATCCGCCTCCACGACTCATTTGCAAAACTATTCGATTTCTCTGCATTTTTGCCAACATTTGTTATTCTTAGTTTTCCAGGTTGTAGGCCTTCTGGTGCTGGAGGGCACAGTATTATGGTGTTAATTTGCATTTACATCATGGCTAATGATGTTTAACATCTTTTCACATGCTTGTTGACCATTCGTATGTGTTATTTGGAGAAGGGTTCTATTCAAGTCCTTTTTCCATTTAAAAACTGGCGTTGTTTGCAGGGCCTTGCGGCGCCCCCTGGGCCGAGCCGGGTCCTCCAGCGGCCCCCCTGGCGGCGCTGGTCTCCCTTAGGCCAGCCTGTGGCGCTCTCCGCGCTGAGGGCGGAGGGAGTTCGGGCACCGGGGCATCGCTAGCGGCGTTGCAGGGACGGAGCTTTCTCCCCGGGGCTTGCAGGAGGGGGGACTCCAGGCCCCAGGCTCCCCGGCCCCAGTGCGGGGAGTCTGCGGCTCCCCGTGGTCGCGGTCTCTGTCAGGCGGCGCTTGCCCACCCGGCGCAGCAGCCACGCCCGCGCGCCTCTCCCGAAAGTGGGCGGCCGCGCGGAGCGCACCTGGCTGGGCGCATCGGCTGCGGTTCACCTGGGCGCTGCAGCGAGGCCCGCGCGCCGCTTCCGGAGGTGGGCGTCCGGGCGGAGGGCCCTCGGCACGGGTCAGGATCGGAGGGCACCTGGCGCGTCTCCTCCCAGCTCCTCGCTGTGGGTCTCTGGAGCCAGCGTGGGGCGGCTGGGAGCGCCCCTTTTCGTGGGCTCCTGGCTCCCAGTCAGCGTCAGTGCGCGGAGCGGAGGGGGGACCGCAGGTAAGGGGACTTGGGCTCCGTGGTGGTGGGTGGAGGGAACCACGTGCACCCTCCCTGTTGGCACAGTCGCGGAGCCCCCAGACCTGGCGGTCGCGGGAAGGACTCGCCTTTTGGGTAAAGGCTTTGAGGACATTCCCAAGCCTACCCAACAGCATAAAGCTCAATCTCACATGGTTTTCCCAAGCAGCCTAGTGGCCCCTGTGAGGTCTCTGCAAGCAGAACCTGAGAAGGGCCATTGCTCTGAGAGAGTCGCCTTTCGCCTATGCAGAGTCCGAGGGATTTACTCTTCTGGGTGATTTCACCTGCCGGACCCCACAGACCCTGCTCTGGACCACTGGCCCGGCCCTGCTTCCGCCCTTTTGCAGTCCTGCTGGCCCCCGCCTGCTGGGATGGGAATGGAAAAGGGCCTCAGAATTGCACCTTAGAAGGGCACGAATTAAAAAACCTGGTGGCTACCCAGGCAAGAGATCAAATTGCCAACATCCACTGGATCATGGAAAAAGCAAGAAAGTTCCAGAAAAACATCTACTTCTGCTTTATTGACTATGCCAAAGCCTTTGACTGTATGGATCACAATAAACTGTGGAAAATTCTTCAAGAGATGGGAATACCAGATCACCTGACCTGCCTCTTGAGAAACCTATATGCAGGTCAGGAAGCAACAGTTAGAACTGGATATGGAACAACAGACTGGTTCCAAATAGGAAAAGGAGTCCATCAAGGCTGTATATTGTCACCCTGCTTATTTAACCTATATGCAGAGTACATCATGAGAAGCCCTGGGCTGGAAGAAGCACAGCTGGAATCAGGACTGCTGGGAGAAATTTCAGTAACTTTGGTTTCAGGATTTCTGCCTCTAGGTAAGTGATCACACCATCGTGATTATCTTGGATTATCCAGGCCTTAGAGTAATATTTTCCCTCCCCCTCAATAGGCTTGGGTTCCAGGAATAAATTATAGTCAGATGTCCATGTATTTACAGATGAGGAAACTAAGACCCAGAGAGGGTGGAGTACTGTCCAAGGGAGAACAGGACATCCTTCCAGGACCCCTGGCTCCTTGGTTTTTAATGAGCTTCCTACACAGCACGGTCATTAAATGGCAAGTGTTGACACTGAGGATAAACTATTGGTGAAGATGTAAATGACTTTTAAAAATAGTGTGCCTACCAGCTGTGCATCTTATGGAGTATTTCCACTGCATCCCCAATGCTGGCAGAGTGCTGAGCACAGGGTAGATGCCTCACAGTTTTTATTGAATAAGTTCAATTTCACATTATTATATCCATAGTGTCAGCAACACTATGAGGTATGTTAGAACAGTGGTCTTCACAGTTGGTACTTCACAGATCAGTACAGAAAATTTTTTATTAGGACTGTAACAGAATTGCTAATTTTTAAGTTTATCCCACAAGGATATTTTAAAAAAATGAAACAAATCTCTTCTATCATCTCCAAGGCTGTTGGAGGTCTGTTGAGGACCCCATGCAAGGGAGGTTCTATCTCTTGGGACACCTCTGCTTCAGCATCTCCCTAAGCCAGCAACCTGGAACAGCTGAGTACACTTGAAGTTCCTTCCTTGACTTCAGTGGTCCCCAGCCTTCTTGGCACCAGGGACCAGTGTTTTGGAAGATAATTTTTTGATGGACAGGGGTGGGGGATGGTATTGGGATGATTCAAGTGCATAACATTTAATGTGCCCTTTATTTCTGTTATTATTACATCAGCTCCACCTCAGATCATCAGGTATTAGATCCTGGAGGTTAGGGGCCCCTGCTTTAGTTATCTCTTTCATCTTCTACACAGTTTCAGCCTGCTTACCCTTCCTCTTTCTCCTGGAGAACTCTGCTGGCCTTCCCTGAATATGACTACAAGTCTCCTTCCCTCACTTCCTTTCTTGATACTGAGTCCCTTCTCTTAGCTGGGCTTCCCTATTCTCCATTTAGGCACCTTTGCCTCATGTGTGCTGGTGGTTAAGAACCTACCTTCCGATGCAGGAGACAGAGGTTCGCTCCCTCGGTTGGGAAGATCCCCTGAAGGAGGGCTTGGCAACCCACTCCAGTATTCTTGCCTGGAGACTCCAACGGACAGAGGAGCCTGGTGGGCTACATTCCATAGGGTGACCAAGAGTCAGACACCAGCGAAGTGACTTAGCACAGCACACACAGAGGACCTTTGCACTGTAGACTCAAGTAATTGCTTTGCATCTTTGGAGTCCCTTGTATTTCCACATGTATCTTAGGGTCAGCTTGTGTATTTCTCCCTAAAGGCTGTTTGTAATTCATATTGAATCTTCATTTCAGATTGAAGCTGCATTACATGAAAGTGCTATCCTAAGTCTTTCCATCTCTATGGAATATCTTTACATTTATGTAGGATTTTTTAAAATCAGTGATGTATAATTTCCAGTGGGCCAATCTTGGCATCCTCATTAAATCAATTCCAAAGTATCTTAATAATGTTGACATCTTTGAAAGGGAATTGCTTTTAAAATTCCTTTTCAGATTATTAATTGCTATTGTATGAAAATAAAATCATGTTATCATTTATTTTTATCAGTTTGGACAACTTGACAGTTCACTTAAACTGTTGGGGATAACCCAGCGCTACACTATGAGATTGCTTAGTTTATTCCTGCTTTGGCTATTGAGAGCTGCTTCCACTGGCTTTGTCTTCATCTGCCATTTCTCTGTGGGTTTTCCTGCTTTGCATTTCTATACTGTCTCATCCTGTAAGATTATTCTGGCTCATATATTTACTGTCTCAGTGCTAGCCTCAGTCATTTCTTCAGAGAGCCTCTGTTCTGTATTTTGGCCATGCTGGGTCCTTGTTGCTCCACACGGGGCTTCTCTGGATGCAGTGAGCACAGGCTACTCTTGAAGCGCTGTGTCTGGGCTTCTCACTGCAATAGCTCCTCTTGGTGGGGAGCTGGGGCTCTGGAGCATGCAAGCGCGGGTAGTTTGGTACACAGGCTTTGTTGCCCCTGGGCATGTGAAATCTTCTAGGACCCGGGATCAAACCCACGTCCCCTGCACTGGCAGGCAGACTCTGTACCACTGGAGCCCCAGGGAAGTTTCCTCTTCCCTTTCCTAGAGAATGATATTAAAAACATGCATGCAGCTGAATATGCTCAGCTGACTATACATGTATTCCAATTTATCTTTAAACATATTCAGCTAAAGGTAATTTATGATGATGTCTCCAGCCTAATCCACTGTGATGTGATGTGGATACTGGAATCTTCTAATCTGTAACTTCCCCTTCTGATGGTAAGACAGCTGGCTCCCACCACCTGTCATATTGAGTTCAGTGCTTATTCCCTGTGATTACTGATACAGCAGTTTGCTTTTTAACTACTGTTGTCTACAGAAAAGAATTTACATAGTGACTGTTTATCTGCAGTATAGATTGCCTTTGACCAGCAGATTATGTTCATTTCCAAAGTTGACTTAGGTCCACCTATTTTGTTCCTGTCACCAACAAAGAGTGAGTTTTATCCATACATTTCTAAGTCATTTAGACTCTGTTGCATTCTGTATTCCATTCTGTGACATCCTCATATCCTAAATAACTAAATTTGAATAGATTATTATTTACTAGTTGAGGTCTAAAGACCTATGGGTTTATATAAATGCACAGTGGCAGATAGTCATCTGTGAAGTATCATATGGAATACTGAACCTCCTACCTCATAACCTTTTTCCAAGTCTGTTTCACATTTTTCATATAGTCATATAGTGTATAGATTGGATTCTTCCACTTAGCAATATACATGTAAGATTCATCCGTGGCTTTTGCTTGGTTTGATGGTTTGTTCCTTTATATTTCTGACTACTATTCCATTGTATGTGTGTTGGAGGAAAAATGTTCCCCTTACATTTCTCTTTTCCTCATGGAGACCTTCCCCGACACTGAAAGACAGATGAGCTGGAGGAAAGCCGTTAGAAGTTTCGTAGCATGCACCCTACTTGTATACTTGTAAGGTACCTAGGAAAGCTGAGTCACTGCCTGAGATGGTCCAAGCCTGTAACTTATGTGCCATCTTTAGATAAGAAAAAAAGAAAGATGGTGGTGGGGGGAAACAATTTGGGAGTTTCTGAGGCAAAGCCCAGGAAACAAGTGTCTGGATGTTATGCAGATTTACACCCAGGCCTTCTCCATGGACAAGCTTCTCTTAAGACTTAATTATCCTTTCATTTCTGATACACAGGGGGAGACATCCTTACAAGTGGAGATTTCCCTCATAAATGTAAAAAAAAATCCCTAAAAGAGCATTTTCAAAGTGCTCTGCTGCACGGCGCAGAGTCTCAGGTTTTACGGTCACTGCGTTAGTTTCTGGTTTGTCTCTGGCCAGCCATAGTGAAGTGGGGCCCTTCTTGGGGGCACAAGCATCGCTCAGCCAAGTGGATTCCAGCAAGGGGGATCCTGGGAGGTTGGTAGAACCTATGGATTTGAGTCTCCTGTCTCCTTTCGACCTTCTCTGCGTTCTTCTGGTTGGTGGTAGCTTGTTAGCTCCTTGTTCCTTGTCAGGACCTCCTGTAAGATGACCCCTGCAAGTGGCCCCTCTTGTGCCGGGCAAGGGTGGGTGGTTTTGATTAGTGATTCCCCTAAGGTGAAGGTGAAGGTGAAGTCGCTCAGTCGTGTCCGACTCTTTGCGACCCTGTGGACTGTAACCAACTAGGCTTCTCTGTCCATGGGACTCTCCAGGCAAGAATACTGGAGTGGATTGCCATTTCCCTCTCCAGGGGATCTTCCCGACCCAGGGATTGAACCTGGGTCTCCCGCATTGGAGGCAGACACTTTAACCTCTGAGCCACCAGGGAAGCACTTTTGTCTTTTGATTTTCTTGAATAAGGTCCTTCACAGAGTCAATGTATAAATTCTTATAAGTCAATCTTTTAATTAATTAAACATTTTTGTAAATAGGGTTTTTTGCTGTGTGTTAGAACTCATCACTAGACCCAAGATCATGTAGGTCTTTTGTAGTTTTCTAAAATTTTTATAGCTTTTTAATTGAAGTGTGGTATCAGTTGTAAAGTTTGTATTTATGTTCCTTTCATTCCGTTTGGTTTGAATTGCCTGTTCCTTAGCCATGTGTTGAGAAGGGTCATGGCGATACTCGGTTCTGTTTCAGTTTGGGACTCCAGTCTCGGTGTTCAGCCGCCGCGCTGCGCGCAGGATCAGGCCTCCGGGCTCTTGAGTGCGGGCTGCCCCTCTGCCCTGGAGGCCCACAGCGGGCGCCAGGCCCAGCTCTGCCCGTGGCGCCCCCGCGCACGCTCTGGACCCGGACCCGGCTCCAGGCACAGCTGACAGGAGCGCTGTCTCCCCAGGACCGTCAGGGCCGCGGGTGCTGGATAACACGGCTGCGTCCACGCTGAGGGTAAGGGTTAGGGTTAGGGTTTAGGGTTAGGGTTAGGGTTAGGGGTTAGGGTTAGGGTTAGGGTTAGGGTTAGGGTTAGGGTTAGAGGGTTAGGGTTTAGGGTTAGTGTTAGGGTTAGGGTTAGGGTTAGGGTTAGAGGGTTAGGGTTAGGGTTAGGGTTAGGGTTAGGGGTTAGGGTTAGCGAGCCTCCTCGGGGGAAGACGAGGCAGCCCAGCTGCGTGCGTCTGCAAGCCCTGATGCGGAAAAGCCGTATGTGCCTCCAGAACAGCAAAGCTGCAGCTCTGCTCAGAGGTCCGATCTGGCAGAGCCCTGGGCCCCTGGCTACTCTGCCCTAAGTGAGCCTTGCCCAGAATTGCCTCGCTGCTAGGCTTACTGCCCAGGAAGGAGCAGACTGTGGGCAGCTAGTGGATTTCAAGGGCGCCTTCACAGCCTCAACTCCGTCTTGCCCTGCCTTTCCACCTAGGTCCCAGGTCTCCTTGGGGAGGAGTTAGGGGCTGGTGGGTTCCACACAGCCTAGGGCTCCAGCAGTGAGAGCTGTGTCAGAAGGAAGGGAAGGGCAACTGACTGGCTTCTCCAGTGGTTGCTTTGCTGCACAGACCCAGCGCTGCTCGGAGAGCACCAGGCTCAAAGGGCCCGTGCGTGGGCTAGAGGCAGCAGTCCTGGAGCAGAGGAGCTCAGCTCCCCGCTGGTAAAGGCCTGACAGGCGTTGGTTCCCTAGCACTCTCCTACCCAGCAGAGACGAGTGCAGGAGGTTCAGACCTGTCCCTGCATGTCTGGTCTCCCATCCACAGCCCCAGCTCAGGGAAAGAGCCCCTAAGCCCAGACGTCCAGGAGCTGCTTAGCGCCCCCGCCTGGAAGCCGAGTGCACAGCACGCGGGGAAGCGAGCCTCCTCGGGGGAAGACGAGGCAGCCCAGCTGCGTGCGTCTGCAAGCCCTTATGGGGAAAAGCCGTGTGTGCTTCCAGAACGTCAGAGCTGCAGCTCTGCTCAGAGGCCCTATCTTGCAGACCTTGTGTGCCTAGCTTCACTGCCCTGAGTGATCATTGCCCAGAATTGCCTCTCTGCTAGGCTTACTGCCCAGGAAGGAGCAGGCTGTTGGCAGCTGGGGGATGTCAAGGGCGCCTTCCTAGCCTCAACTCCTACTTGCCCTGCCTTTCCACCCATGTCCGAGGTCTCTGTGGCGAGGAGTTAGGGGCTGGTGTGTTTCACACAGCCAAGGGCTACAGCAGTGAGAGCTGCGTCAGAAGGAAGAGAAGGGCAACTGACTGGCTTCTCCAGTGGTTGCTTGGCTGCAGAGACCCAGCGCTGCACGGAGAGCACCAGGTTCCAAGGACTCTTGGGAGGGCGGCAGCCCTGGAGCAGAGGAGCTCAGCTCCCCACTGGTAAAGGCCTGACAGACGTGGGTTCCCTAGCACTCTCCTACCCAGCAGAGACGAGTGCAGGAGGTTCAGACCTGTCCCTGCATGACTGGGCTCCCATCCACAGCCCCAGCTCAGGGAAAGAACCCCTAAGCACAGATCTCCAGGAGCTGCTTAGCGCCCCCGCCTGGAAGCCGTGTGCACAGCACGCGGGGAAGCGAGCCTCCTCGGGGGAAGACGAGGCAGCCCAGCTGCGTGCGTCTGCAAGCCCTTATGGGGAAAAGCCGTGTGTGCATCCAGAACGTCAGAGCTGCAGCTCTGCTCAGAGGCCCTATCTGGCAGAGCCCTGTGTGCCTAGGTTCACTACCCTGAGTGATCCTTTCCCAGAATTGCCTCTCTGCTAGACCTACTGCCCAGGAAGGAGCAGGCTGCTGGCAGCTGGGGGATGTCAAGGGCGCCTTCCTAGCCTCAATTCCGACTTGCCCTGCCTTTCCACCTAAGTCCCATGTCTCCGTGGGGAGGAGTTAGGGGCTGGTGGGTTCCACACAGCCAAGGGCTCCAGCAGTGAGAGCTGTGTCAGAAGGAAGGGAAGGGCAACTGACTGGCTTCTCCAGTGGTTGCTTTGCTGCACAGACCCAGCGCTGCTCGGAGAGCACCAGGCTCAAAGGGCCCGTGCGTGGGCTAGAGGCAGCAGTCCTGGAGCAGAGGAGCTCAGCTCCCCGCTGGTAAAGGCCTGACAGACGTGGGTTCCCTAGCACTCTCCTACCCAGCAGAGACGAGTGCAGGAGGTTCAGACCTGTCCCTGCATGACTGGGCTCCCATCCACAGCCCCAGCTCAGGGAAAGAACCCCTAAGCACAGATCTCCAGGAGCTGCTTAGCGCCCCCGCCTGGAAGCCGTGTGCACAGCACGCGGGGAAGCGAGCCTCCTCGGGGGAAGACGAGGCAGCCCAGCTGCGTGCGTCTGCAAGCCCTTATGGGGAAAAGCCGTGTGTGCATCCAGAACGTCAGAGCTGCAGCTCTGCTCAGAGGCCCTATCTGGCAGAGCCCTGTGTGCCTAGGTTCACTACCCTGAGTGATCCTTTCCCAGAATTGCCTCTCTGCTAGACCTACTGCCCAGGAAGGAGCAGGCTGCTGGCAGCTGGGGGATGTCAAGGGCGCCTTCCTAGCCTCAACTCCGACTTGCCCTGCCTTTCCACCTAAGTCCCATGTCTCCGTGGGGAGGAGTTAGGGGCTGGTGGGTTCCACACAGCCAAGGGCTCCAGCAGTGAGAGCTGTGTCAGAAGGAAGGGAAGGGCAATTGACTGGCTTCTCCAGGGGTTGCTTGGCTGTACAGACCCAGGGCTGCACGGAGAGCACCTGGCTCCAAGGACCCTTGGGTGGGCAGCAGCCCTGGTGCAGTGGGGCCCAGCTCCCCGCTGGTAAAGGCCTGAGAGACGTGGGTTCCCTAGCACTCTCCTACCCAGCAGAGATGAGTGCAGGAGTTTCAGAACTGACCCTGCATGTCTGGGCTCCCATCCACAGCCCCAGCTCAGAGAAAGAGCCCCTAAGCCCAGACCTCCAGGAGCTGCTTAGCGCCCCCGCCTGAAAGCCTAGTGCACAGCATGCGGGGAAGCGAGCCTCCTCGGGGGAAGACAAGCCAGCCGAGCTGCGTGCGTCTGCAAGCCCTGATGGGGAAAATCAGTGTGTGCCTCCAGAACGGCAGAGCTGCAGCTCTGCTCAGAGGTCCAATCTGGCAGACCCCTGGGCGCCTGGCTGCTCTGCCCCAAGCGAGCCTTGCCCAGAATTGCCTCGCTGCTAGGCTTACTGCCCAGGAAGGAGCAGACTGTGGACAGCTAGGGGAAGTCAAGGGCGCCTTCCTAGCCTCATCTCCGACTTGCCCTGCCTTTCCATAGCCTCCTCGGGGGAAGACGAGGCAGCACAGCTGCGTGCGTCTGCAAGCCCTTATGGGGAAAAGCCGTGTGTGCATCCAGAACGTCAGAGCTGCAGCTCTGCTCAGAGGCCCTATCTGGCAGAGCCCTGTGCGCCTAGCTTCTCTGCCCTGAGTGATCCTTTCCCAGAATTGTCTCTTGGCTAGGCTTAATGCCCAGGCAGGAGCAGACTGTTGGCAGCTGGGGGATGTCAATGGCGCCTTCCTAGCCTCAACTCCGACTTGCCCTGCCTTTCACCCTAGGTCCTAGGTCTCCGTGCGGAGGAGTTAGAGGCTGGTTGGTTCCATACAGCCAAGGTTTCCAGCAGTGAGAGCTGTGTCAGAAGGAAGGGAAGGGCTACTGACTGGCTTCTGCAGTGGTTGCTTGGCTGCAGAGACCCAACGCTGCACGGAGAGCACCAAGTTCCAAGGACCCTTGGGTTGGCAGCAGCCCTGGTGCAGTGGGGCTCAGCTCCCCGCTGGTAAAGGCCTGACAAACGTGGGTTCCCTAGCACTCTCCTACCCAGCAGAGACGTGTGCAGTAGGTTCAGACCTGCCCCTGCATGTCTGGGCTCCCATCCACAGCCCCAGCTCAGGGAAAGGTTCTGTAAGCCCAGATCTCCAGGGGCTGCTTAGCGACCCCGCCTGGAAGCCGAGTGCACAGCATGCAGTGAAGCGAGCCTCCTCGGGGGAAGACGAGGCAGCCCAGCTGCGTGCGTCTGCAAGCCCTTATGGGGAAAAGCCGTGTGTGCATCCAAAACGTCAGAGCTGCAGCTCTGTTCAGAGGCCCTATCTGGCAGAGACCTGTGTGCGTAGGTTCTCTGCCCTGAGTGATCCTTGCCCAGACTTGCCTCTCTGCTAGGCTTACTGCCCAGGAAGGAGCAGGCTGTTGGCAGTTAGGTGATATCAAGGGCGCCTTCCTAGCCTCAACTCCGACTTGCCCTGCCTTTCCACCGAGGTCCCTGGTCTCCTTGAGGAGGAGTTAGGGGCTGGTGGGTTCCACACAGACAAGGGATCCAGCAGTGAGAGCTGTGTCAGAAGGAAGGGAAGGGCAACTGTTTGCCTCTCTGCTAGACTTACTGCCCAGGAAGGAGCAGGCTGTTGGCAGCTGGGGGATGTCAAGGGCGCCTTCCTAGCCTCAACTCCGACTTGCCCTGCCTTTCCACCTAAGTCCCATGTCTCCGTGAGGAGGAGTTAGGGGCTGGTGGGTTCCACACAGCCAAGGGCTCCAGCAGTGAGAACTGTGTCAGAAGGAAGGGAAGGGCAACTGAAGATGTGTATAAGAGACAGCCATATCTTTGTTGTTGTTGATCTTCTGTTGCTCAGTCATATCCACCTCTTTGTGACCCCATGTACTGCAGCACACCAGGCTTCCTTGTCCTTTACTATCTAACGGAGTTTGCTCAAACTCATGTCCATTGAGTCGGTGATGTCATCCAACCATCTCATCCTCTGTTTTCCCCTTCTCCTCTTGCCCTCAGACTTTCTCAGATGAAGGTCTTTTTCAATGAGTCAGCTGTTCATATCTGATGACCAAACTATTGGAGCTTCAATTTCAACATCAGTCATTCCAAAGAATATTCAGAGCTGATTTCCTTAGGATTGACTGATTTGATCTCCTTGCTGTCCAAGGGACTCTCAAGAATCTTCTCCAGCATCACAATTTGAAACTCAGTTCTTCAGCACTCAGCGTTCTTTATGATCCAACACTCACATTTGTACATGACTACTGGAAAAACCAGTAGTTTTGTCAGAGGTTTGTGACATTGTACAGGAGACAGGGATCAAGAACGTCCCCATGGAAAAGAAATGCAAAAAAGCAAAATGGCTGTCTGGGGAGGCCTTACAAATAGCTGTGAAGAGAAGAGAAGCAAAAAGCAAAGGAGAAAAGGAAAGATATAAGCATCTGAATGCAGATTTCCAAAGAATAGCAAGAAGAGATAAGAAAGCCTTCCTCAGTGATCAATGCAAAGAAACAGAGGAAAACAACAGAATGGGAAAGACAAGAGATCCCTTCAAGAAAACTAGAGATACCAAGGGAATATTTCATGCAAAGATGGGCTCAATAAAGGACAGAAATGATATGGACCTAACAGAAGCAGAAGATATTAAGAAGAGGTGGCAAGAATACACAGAAGACCTATACAAAAAAGATCTTCATGACCAAGATAATCATGATGGTATGATCACTCACCTAGAGCCAGACATCCTGGAGTATGAGGTCAAGTGGGCCTTGAAAGCATCACTATGAACAAAGCTAGTGGAGATGATGGAATTCCAGTTGAGCTATTTCAAATCCTGAAAGATGATGCTGTTAAAGTGCTGCACTCAATATGCCAGCAAATTTGGAAAACTCACAGTGGCCAGAGGACTAGAAGAGGTCAGTTTTCATTCCAATCCCAAAGAAAGGCAATGTCAAAGAATGCTCAAACTACCTCACAGTTGCCCTCATCTCACACACTAGTAAAGTAATGCCCCAAATTCTCCAAGCCAGGCTTCAGCAATACGTGAACCGTGAACTCCCTGATGTTCAAGCTGGCTTTAGAAAAGGCGGAGGAATCAGAGATCAAATTGCCAACATCCGCTGGATCATGGAAAAAGCAAGAGAGTTCCAGAAAAACATCTACTTCTGCTTTATTGACTATGCTGCTGTTGGAAGCTGAGGGATGTCAAGGGCGCCTTCATAGCCTCCACTCCATCTTGCCATGCCTTTCCACCTAGGTCCCAGATCTCCTTGGGGAGGATTTAGGGGCTGCTGGGTTCCACACAACCAAGGGCTCCAACAGTGAGAGCTATGTCAGAAGGAAGGGAAGGGCAACTGACTGGCTTCTCCCGTGGTTGCTTGGTAGCACAGACCCAGCGCTGCACGGAGAGCACCAGGCCCCAAGGAGCCCTGGGTGGGCAGCAGCCCTGGTACAGTAGGGCCCAGCTCGCCGCTGGTAAATGGCTGACAGCCGTGGGTTGGCTACCACTTTCCTACCTGGAAAAGACGAATACAAAATGTTCAGAGCTGTCCCTGCATGTCTGGATTCCCATCCACAGCCCCAGCTCAGGGAAAGAGCCCCTAAACCCAGACCTCCAGGAGCTGCTTAGCGCCCCTGCCTGGAAGCCGAGTGCACAGCACGAGAGGAAGCGAGCCTCCTCAAGGGAAGACAAGGCAGTCCAGCTGTGCGCGTCTGCAAGCCCTTATGGGGAAAAGCCGTGTGTGCATCCAGAACGTCAGAGCTGCAGCTCTGCTCAGAGGCCCTATCTGGCAGAGCCCTGTGCGCCTCTCTTCTCTGCCCTGAGTGATCCTTGCCCAGACTTGCCTCTCTGCTAGGCTTACTGCTCAGGAAGGAGCAGGCAGTTGTCAGCTGAGGGATGTCAAGGGCGCCTTCATAGCCTCCACTCCGTCTTGCCCTGCCTTTCCACCTAGGTCCCAGGTCTCCTTGGGGAGGAGTTAGGGGCTAGTGGGTTCCACACAGCCAAGGGCTCCAGCAGTGAGAGCTGTGTCAGAAGGAAGGGAAGGGGAACTGACTGGCTTCTCCAGTGGTTGCTTGGCTGCACAGACCCAGCGCTACTCCGAGAGCACCAGGCTCCAAGGGCCCCTGGGTGGGCGAAACTGCAGCAGCCCTGGAGCTGAGGGGCCCATCTCCCCGCCGGTAAAGGGCTGACAGACGTGGGTTGCCTAGCACTCTCCTATCCAGCAGAGACCTGTGCAGGATGTTCGGTCCTGCCCCTGCGTGTCTGGGCTCCCGACCACAGACCCAGTTCAGGGGAAAGATCCCGTGAGCCCAGACCTCCATCAGCCGCGTGGCGGCCCCACCTGGAAGCCGAGTGTACAGCACGCGGGGAAGCAAGCCCCCTCGGGGGAAGAAGAGGCAGCCCAGCTGCGTGCGTCTGCAAGCCCTTATGGGGAAAAGCCGTGTGTGCATCCAGAACGTCAGAGCTGCAGCTCTGCTCAGAGGCCCTATCTGGCAGAGCCCTGTGTGCCTAGTCCAGCAGAGACGAGTGCAGGAGGTTCAGACCTGTCCCTGCTTGTCTGAGCTCCCATCCACTGCCCCAGCTCAGGGAAAGGGCACATAAGCCCAGACCTCAGGGAGCTGCTTAGTGCTCCCGCCTGGAAGCTGAGTGCACAGCACGCGGGCAAGCGAGCCTCCTCAGTGGAAGACAAGGCAGCCCAGCAGCGTTAGTCTGCAAGCCCTTATGGGGAAAAGCCGTGTGTGCATTTAAAACGTCAGAGCCCTATCTGGCAGAGCCTTGTGCACCTAGCTTCTCTGTCCTGAATGATCCTTGCCCAGACTTGCCTCTCAGCTAGTCTTAATGCCCAGGCAGGGGCAGGCTGTTGGCAGCTGCGGGATGTCAAAGGCGCCTTCCGAGCCTCAACTCCGTCTTGCCCTGCCTTCACCCTAGGTCCCAGGTCTCCGTGGGGAGGAGTTAGGGGCTGGTCGATTCCACACAGCCTAGGGCTCCAGCAGTGCGAGCTGTGTCAGAAGGAAGGGAAGGGCAACTGACTGGCTTCTCCAGTGGTTGCTTGGCTGCAGAGACCCAGCGCTGCACGGAGAGCACCAGGCTCCAAGGACCGTTGGGTGGGCAGCAGCCCTGATGCAGTGGAGCCCAGCTCCCCGCTGGAAAGGCCTGACAAACGTGGGTNAGACCCAGCGCTGCACGGAGAGCACCAGGCTCCAAGAACTCTTGGGTGTGCGGCAGCCCTGAAGCAGAGGGTCTCAGCTCCCCGCTGGTAAAGGCATGAGAGACGTGGGTTCCCTAGCACACTCCTACCCAGCAGAGACGTGTGCAAGAGGTTCAGACGTGTCCCTGAATGTCTGGGCTCCCATCCACAGCCCCCGCTCAGAGAAGGAGCCCCTAAGCCCAGACGTCCAGAAGCTGCTTAGCGCCCCCGCATGGAATCCGAGTGCACAGCACGCGGGGAAGCGAGCCTCCTCGGGGGAAGACGAGGCAGCACAGCTGCGTGAGTCTGCAAGCCCTTATGGGGAAAAGCCGTGTGTGCATCCAGAACGTCAGAGCTGCAGCTCTGCTCAGAGGCCCTATCTGGCAGACCCTGTGTGCCTAGCTCCTCTGCCCTGAGTGATCCTTTCCCAGAATTGCCTCTCTGCTAGGCTAACTGCCCAGGAAGGAGCAGGCTGTTGGCAGCTGGGGGATGTCAAGGGCGCCTTCCTAGCCTCAACTCCGACTTGCCCTGCCTTTCCACCTAGGTCCCATGTCTCCATGGGAAGGAGTTAGGGGCTGGTGGGTTCCACACAGCAAAGGGCTCCAGCAGTGTGAGCTGCGTCAGAAGGAAGAGAAGGGCAACTGACTGGCTTCTCCAGGGGTTGCTTGGCTGCAGAGACCCAGCGCTGCACGAAGACCACCAGGCTCCAAGGTCTCTTGGGTGTGCGGCAGCGCTGAAGCAGAGGGTCTCAGCTCCCCGCTAGTAAAGGCATGACAGACGAGGGTTCACTAGCACTCTCCTTCCCAGCAGAGACGAGTGCAGGAGTGTAAGAAATGTCCCTGAATGTCTGGGCTCCCATCCACAGCCCCAGCTCAGGGAAGGAGCCCCTAAGCCCAGACGTCCAGGAGCTGCTTAGCGCCCCCGCCTGGAAGCCGAGTGCACAGCACGCGGGGAAGCGAGCCTCCTCGGGGGAAGACGAGGCAGCCCAGCTGCGTGCGTCTGCAAGCCCTTATGGGGAAAAGCCGTGTGTGCTTCCAGAACGTCAGAGCTGCAGCTCTGCTCAGAGGCCCTATCTTGCAGACCTTGTGTGCCTAGCTTCACTGCCCTGAGTGATCATTGCCCAGAATTGCCTCTCTGCTAGGCTTACTGCCCAGGAAGGAGCAGGCTGTTGGCAGCTGGGGGATGTCAAGGGCGCCTTCCTAGCCTCAACTCCTACTTGCCCTGCCTTTCCACCCATGTCCGAGGTCTCTGTGGCGAGGAGTTAGGGGCTGGTGTGTTTCACACAGCCAAGGGCTACAGCAGTGAGAGCTGTGTCAGAAGGAAGAGAAGGGCAACTGACTGGCTTCTCCAGTGGTTGCTTGGCTGCACAGACCCAGCGCTGCACGGACATCACCACGCTCCAAGGACTTTTGGGTGGGCGGCAGCCCTGGAGCAGAGGGACTCAGCTCCCCACTGGTAAAGGCCTCACAGACGTGGGTTCCCTAGCACTCTCCTACCCAGCAGAGACGAGTGCAGGATGTTCAGAGCTGTCCCTGCATGTCTGGGCTCCCATCCACAGCCCCAGCTCAGGGAAAGAGACCCTAAGCCCAGACCTCCAGGAGCTGTTTAGGAACCCCGCCTGTAAGCAGAGTGCACAGCACATGGGGAAGCGAGCCTCCTCGGGGAAGAAGAGGCAGCACAGCTGCGTGTGTCTGCAAGCCGGTATCGGGAAAAGCCGTGTGTGAATCCAGAACGTCAGAGCTGCAGCTCTGCTCAGAGGCCCTATCTGGCAGACCTTGTGTGCCTAGCTTCACTGCCCTGAGTGATCATTGCCCAGAATTGCCTCTCTGCTAGGCTTACTGCCCAGGAAGGAGCAGGCTGTTGGCAGCTGGGTGATGTCAAGGGCGCCTTCCTAGCCTCAACTCCTACTTGCCCTGCCTTTCCACCCATGTCTGAGGTCTCTGTGGCGAGGAGTTAGGGGCTGGTATGTTTCACACAGCCAAGGGCTACAGCAGTGAGAGCTGCGTCAGAAGGAAGAGAAGGGCAACTGACTGGCTTATCCAGTGGTTGCTTGGCTGCACAGACCCAGCGCTGCACGGAGAGCACCAGGTTCCAAGGACTCTTGGGAGGGCGGCAGCCCTGGAGCAGAGGGTCTCAGCTCCCCGCTGGTAAAGGCCTGACAGACGTGGGTTCCATAGCACTCTCCTACCCAGCAGAGACGAGTGCAGGAGGTTCAGACCTGTCCCTGCATGTCTGGGCTCCCGTCCACAGGCCCAGCTCAGGGAAAGAGCCACTAAGCCCAGACCTCCAGGAGCTGCTTAGCGCCCCCGCCTGGAAGCCGAGTGCACAGCACGTGGGGTAAGGAGCCTCCTCGGGTGAAGACGAGGCAGCCCAGCTGCAGGCGTCTGCAAGCCCTGATTGGGAAAATCCGTGTTTGCCCCCAGATCGGCAGATCTGCAGCTCTGCTCAGTGGTATGATTTGGCAGAGCCCTGGGCGCATGGCTGCTCTGCCCTACGCAAGCCTTGCCCTTAATTGGCTCGCTGCTAGGCTTGCTGACCAGGAAGGAGCAGGCTGTGGACAGATGGGGGATGTCAAGGGCAGCTTCCTAGCCTCAACTCTGTCTTGCCCTGTCTTTCCACCTAGGCCCCAGGCCTCCTTGGGAAGGAGTTAGGGGCCGGTGGGTTCCACACAGCCAAGGGCTCCAGCAGTGAGAGCTGTGTCACAAGGAAGGGAAGGGCAACTGGCTGTCTTCTCCAGTGGTTCCTTGGCTGCAGAGACCCAGCGGAGCACGGAGAGCACCAGGCTCCAAGTGCCCGTGGGTGGGCTAGAGGCAGCAGGCCTGAGGCAGAGGGGTCAGCTCCCCGCTGGTAAAGGCCTGACAGACGTGGGTTCCCTAGCACTCTCCTACCCAGCAGAGACGAGTGCAGGAGGTTCAGACCTGTCCCTGCATGTCTGGGCTCCCATCCACAGCCCCAGCTCAGGGAAAGAGCACGTAAGACAAGACCTCAAGGAGCTGCTTAGCGTTCCCGCCTGGAAGCCGAGTGCACAGCACGAGGGGATGCGAGCCTCCTCAGTGGAAGACAAGGTAGCCCAGCAGCGTGCGTCTGCAAGCCCTTTGGGGAAAAGCCGTGTGTGCATCTAAAATGTCAGAGCCCTATCTGGCAGAGCACTGTTCGCCTAGCTTCTCTGCCCTGAGTGATCCTTGCCCAGACTTGCTTCTCTGCTAGGCTTTTTGCTCAGGAAGGAACAGGCTGTTGGCAGCTGGGGGATGTCAAGGGCGCCTTCCTAGCCTCAACTCCGACTTGGCCTGCCTTTCCACCTAGGTCCCATGTCTCCGTGGGGAGGAGTTAGGGACTGGTGGGTTCCACACAGCCAAGGGCTCCAGCAGTGAGAGCTGTGTCAGAAGGAATATGGGGAAAAGCCGTGTGTGCATCCAAAACGTCATAGCTGCAGCTCTACTCAGAGGCCCTATGTGGCAGAGACCTTTGCGCCTAGCTTCTCTTCCCTGAGTGATCCTTGCCCAGACTTGCCTCTCGGCTAGGCTTAATGGCCAGGCAGGAGCAGGCTGTTGGCAGCTGGGGGATGTCAAAGGCGCCTTCCTAGCCTCAACTCCGACTTGCCCTGCCTTTCACCCTAGGTCCCAGGTCTCCGTGGGGAGGAGTTAGGGGCTGGTGGATTCCACACAGCCTAGGGCTCCAGCAGTGAGAGCTGTGTCAGAAGGAAGGGAAGGGCAACTGACTGGCTTCTCCAGTGGTTGCTTGGCTGCAGAGACCCAGCGCTGCACGGAGAGCACCAGGCTCAAAGGGCCCGTGGGTGGGCTAGAGGCAGCAGGCCTGGAGCAGAGGAGCTCAGCTCCCCGCTGGTAAAGGCCTGACAGACGTGGGTTCCCTAGCACTCTCCTACCCAGCAGAGACGAGTGCAGGAGATTCAGACCTGCCCCTGCATGTCTGGGCTTCCATCCACCGACCCAGTTCAGGGAAAGAGCCCCTAAGCCCAGACCTCCAGGAGCTGCTTAGCGCCCCCACCTGGAAGCCGAGTTCACAGAACGCAGGGAAGCGAACCTCCTCGGGTGAAGACGGGGCAGCCCACCTGCGTGCGTCTGCAAGCCCTTATGGGGAAAAGCCGTGTGTGCATCCAAAACGTCAGAGCTGCAGCTCTGTTCAGAGGCCCTATCTGGCAGAGCCCTATGTGCCTAGCTTCTCTGCCCTGAGTGATCCTGGCCCAGACTTGCATCTCTGCTAGGCTTACTGCCCTGAAAGGAGCAGGCTGTTGGCAGCTGGGGGATGTCAAGGGCACCTTCTTAGGCTCCACTCCGACTTGCCCTGCCTTAACACCTGGGTCCAATGTCTCCGTGGGGAGGAGTTAGAGGCTGGTGGGTTCCATACAGCCAAGGTCTCCAGCAGTGAGAGGTGTGTCAGAAGGAATGGAAGGCTACTGACTGGCTTCTCCAGTGGTTGCTTGGCTGCAGAGACCCAACACTGCATGGAGAGCACCAGGTTCAAAGGACCCTTGGGTTGGCAGCAGCCCTGGTACCTTGGGGCCCAGCTCCCCACTGGTAAAGGCCTGACAAACGTGGGTTCCCTAGCACTCTCCTACCCAGCAGAGACGAGTACAGGAGGTTCAGACCTGTCCCTGCATGTCTGGGCTCCAATCCACAGCCCCAGCTTAGGGAATGATTCCGTAAGCCCAGATCTCCAGGGCCTGCTTAGCGCCCCCGCCTGGAGCCGAGTGCACAGCACGCGGGGAAGCGAGCCTCCTCGGGGGAAGTCGAGGCAGCCCAGCTGCGTGCGTCTGCAAGCCCTTATGGGGAAAAGCCGTGTGTGCATCCAAAACGTCAGAGCTGCAGCTCTGNGTAAGCCCAGTTCTCCAGGAGCTGCTTAGCACCCCCGCCTGGAGGCCGAGTGCACAGCATGCGGGGAAGCGAGCCTCCTCGGGGGAAGACGAGGCAGCACAGCTGTGTGCGTCTGCAAGCCCTTATGGGGAAAAGCCGTGTGTTCATCCAAAACGTCAGAGCTGCAGCTCTGCTCAGAGGCCCTATCTGGCAGAGCCCGGTGTGCCTAGCTTCTCTGCCCTGAGTGATCCTTGACCAGACTTGCCTCTCTGCTAGGCTTACTGCCCAGGAAGGAGCAGGCTGTTGGCAGCTAGGGGATGTCAAGGGCGCCTTCCTAGCCTCAACTCTGTCTTGCCCTGCCTTTCCACCTAGGTCCCAGGTCTCCGTGGGGAGGAGTTAGGGGCTGGTGGGTTCCACACCGCCAAGGGCTCCAGCAGGGAGAGCTGAGACAGAAGGAAGGGAAGGGCAAGTGACTGACTTCTCTAGTGGTTGCTTCGCTGCAGAGACCCAGAGCTGCACGGAGAGCACCAGGCTCCAAGGTCCCGTGGGTGGGCTGGAGGCAGCAGGCCTAGAGCAGAGCGGCTCAGCTCTCCGCTGGTAAAGGCCTGACAGACGTGGTTTCCCTAGCACTCTCCTACCCAGCAGAGACGAGGGCAGGAGTTTCAGACCTGTCCCTGCATGTCTGGGCTCCCATCCACAGCCCGAGCTCAGGGAAAGATTCCATAAACCCAGACCTCCAGGAGCTGTTTCGTGCCCGCGCCTGGAAGCCTAGTGCACAGCACGCGGGGAAGCGAGCCTCCTCTGGGGAAGAATAGGCAGCCCAGCTGCGTGCGTCTACAAGCCCTTATGGGGAAAAGCCGTGTGTGCATCCAAAACGTCAGAGCCCTATCTGGCAGAGCCCTGTGCGCCTAGCTTCTCTGCCCTGAGTGATCCTTGCCCAGACTTGCCCCTCTGCTAGGCTTTCTGCCCAGGAAGGAGCAGGCTGTTGGCAGCTGGGGGATGTCAAGTGCGCATTCCTAGCCTCAACTCCGTCTTGCCCTGCCTTTCCACCTAGGTCCCAGGTCTCCGTAGGGAAGAGTTAGGGGCTGGTGGGTTCCACACAGCCAAGGGCTCCAGCAGTGAGAGCTGTGTCAGAAGGAAGGGAAGGGCAACTGACTGGCTTCTCCATTGGTGGCTTGGCTGCACAGACCAAGCGCTGCACGGAGAGCACCAGGCTCCAAGGGCCCTTCTGTGGGCAGCAGCCCCGGTACAGTGGGGCCCAGCTCCCCGCTGGTAAAGGCCTGACAAGCGTGGGTTTCCTAGCACTCTCCTACCCAGCAGAGATGAGTGCAGGAGGTTCAGACCTGCCCGTGCATGTCTGGGCTCCCATCCACAGCCCCAGCTCAGGGAAAGAGCCCCTAAGCACAGACCTTCAGGAGATGCTTAGTGCTCGCGCCTGGAAGCCGAGTGCACAGCACGTGGGGAAGCGAGCCTCCTCGGGGGAAGACAAGGCAGCCCAGCTGCGTGCGTCTGCAAGCCCTTATGGGGAAAAGCCGTGTGTGCTCCCACCTCCAAGGAGCCCTGGGTGGGCAACAACACTGGTTCAGTGGAGCCCAGCTCCACGCTGGTAAAGGGCTGACAGACGTGGGTTGCCTAGCACTCTCCTACCCAGCAGAAACTAGTGCAGGATGTTCAGACCTGCCGCTGCATGTCTGGGTTCCCATCACAGCCCAAGCTCAGGGAAAGAGGCCCTAAGCCCAGATCTCCAGGAACTGCTTAGCGCCTCCGCCTGGAAGCTGAGCGCACAGCACAAGGGGAAGAGAGCCTCCTCGGGTGAAGACAAGGCAGCTCAGCTGCGTGAGTCTGCAAGCCGTTATGGGGAACAGCCGTGTGTGCATCCAAAACGTCAGAGCTGCAGCTCTGCTCAGAGGCCCTATCTGGCAGAGCCCTGTGTGCCTAGATTCNCCCCGCTGGTAAAGGCCTGACAGTCGTGGGTTCCCTAGCACTCTCCTACCCATCAGAGACGAGTGCAGGAGGTTCAGAACTTTTCCTGCATGCCTGGGCTCCCATCCACAGCCCCAGCTCAGGGAAAGATTCCATAAACCCAGATCTCCAGGAGCTGTTTCATGCCCGCGCCTGCAAGTTGAGTGCACAGCACGCGGGGAAGCGAGCCTCCTCGGGGGAAACGAGGCAGCCCAGCTGCATGCGTATGCAAGCCCTTATGGGGAAAAGCGGTGTGTGCATCCAAAACATCAGAGCTGGAGCTAGGTTCAGAGGCCCTATCTGCAGAGACCTGTGTGCCTAGGTTCTCTGCCCTGAGTGATCTTTGCCCAGACTTGCCTCTCTGGTAGGCTGACTGCCCAGGAAGGAGCAGGCTGTGGGCAGCTGGGGGACGTCAAGGGCGCCTTCCTAGCCTCAATTCCGAATTGCCCTGACTTTCCAACTAGGTCCCAGGTCTCCTTGGGGAGGAGTTAGGGGCTGGTTGGTTCCACACAGCCAAGGGCTCCAGCAGTGAGAGCTGTGTCAGAAGGAAGGGAAGGGCAACTGGCTGTCTTCTCCAGTGGTTGCTTGGCTTCAGAGACCCAGCGCTGCACGGAGAGCACCAGGATCCAAGTGCCCATGGGTGGGCTAGAGGCAGCTGGCCTGAGGCAGAGGGGTCAGCTCCCCGCTGGTAAAGGCCTGACAGATCTGGGTTCCCTAGCACTCTCCTATCCAGCAGAGACGAGTGTAGGAGGTTCAGACCTGTCCCTGCATGTCTGGGCTCCCATCCACAGCCCCAGCTCATGGAAAGTACCCATAAGCCCAGACCTCCAGGAGCTGCTTAGCGCCCCAGCCTGGAAGCCAAGTGCACAGCACGCGGGAAAACGAGCCTCCTTGGGGGAAGACGAGGCAGCCCAGCTGCGTGCGTCTGCAAGCCCTTATGGGGAAAAGCCGTGTGTGCATCCAAAATGTCACAGCTGCAGCTCTACTCAGAGGCCCTATCTGGCAGAGACCTGTGCGCCTAGCTTCTCTGCCCTGAGTGATCCTTGCCCAGACTTGCCTCTCGGCTAGGCTTAATGCCCAGTCAGGAGCAGGCTGTTGGCAGCTGGGGGATGTCAAAGGCGCCTTCCTAGCCTCAACTGCGACTTGCCCTGCCTTTCACCCTAGGTCCCAGTTCTCCGTGGGGAGTAGTTAGGGACTGGTGGGTTCCACACAGCCTAGGGCTCCAGCAGTGCAAGCTGTGTCAGAAGGAAGGGAAGGGCAACTGACTGGCTTCTCCAGTGGTTGCTTGGCTGCACAGACCCAGCGCTGCACGGAGAGCACCAGGCTCCAAGGACACTTGGGTGGGCAGCAGCCCTGGTGCAGGGGGGCCCAGCTCCCCACTGGTAAAGGCCTGACAAACGTGGGTTCCCTAGCACTCTCCTACCCAGCAGAGACGAGTGCTGGAGGTTCAGACCTGCCCGTGCATGTCTGGGCTTCCATCCACCGACGCAGTTCAGGGAAAGTGCCCCTAAGCCCAGACCTCCAGGAGCTGCTTAGCGCCCCTGACTGGAAGTCGAGTGCACAGGACACGGGGAATCGAGCCTCCTCGGGGGAAGACGAGGTAGCCCAGCTGCGTGTGTCTGCAAGCCCTGATGGGGAAAATCCGTGTGTGCCTCCAGAACGGCAGAGCTCCAGCTCTGCTCAGAGGTCTGATCTGGCAGAGGCCTGGGCACCTAGCTGCACTGGCCTAAGCGAGCTTGCCTAAAATTGCTTCGCTGCTAGGCTTACTGCCCAGGAAGGTGCAGGCTGTGGAGAGATGGGGGATGTCCAGGGCACCTTCTCTTTCCAGGAAGGAACAGGCTGTTGGCAACTGGGGGATGTCAAGGGCGCCTTCCTAGACTCAGCTCCGATTAGCCCTGCTTTTCCACCTAGGTCCCATGTCTTTGTGGGTAGGAGATAGGGGCTGGTGGGCTCCACACAGCCAAGGGCTGCAGCAGTGAGTGCTGTGTCAGAAGGAAGGGATGGGCAACGGACTGGCTTCTCCAGTGGTTGCTTTGCTGCACAGACCCAGCGCTGCACGGAGAGCACCAGGCTCCAAGGACTCTTCGGAGGGCGGCAGCCCTGAAGTGGTGGGTTCCACACAGCCAAGGGCTCCAGCAGTGAGAGCTGTGTCAGAAGGAAGGGATGGGCAACGGACTGGCTTCTCCAGTGGTTGCTTTGCTGCACAGACCCAGCGCTGCACGGAGAGCACCAGGCTCCAAGGACTCTTCGGAGGGCGGCAGCCCTGAAGCAGAGGGTCTCAGCTCCCCGCTGGTAAAGGCCTGACAGACGTGGGTTCCCTAGCACTCCTCTACCCAGCAGATACGAGTGCAGGACGTTCAGACGTGTTCCTGAATGTCTGGGCTCCCATCCACAGCCCCAACTCAGGGAAAGAGCCCCTAAGCCCAGACGTCCAGGAGTTGCTTAGCGCCCCCGCCTGGAACCCGAGTGCACAGCACCCGGGGAATCGAGCCTCCTCGGGGGAAGACGAGGCAGCCCAGCTGCGTGCGTCTGCAAGCCCTATGGTGCTAGTTTTTGTCATGTAAGTAGAATTAGACTGGAGGATAAGGGGATGCCTTGTGTTACTTCAGGGACTCAGAAGTGGAATGGGGATATTCCTAATTTTATGGCGAGGGCTATTGTTATGAGTATGGATGCTGTTGGGTTAAATAATTTTATTATGGTACATTGGCCTGAGAATATTAGGTTAATAATGACTGCTATTACTAATAGTATTGAAGCTGTTGATTGGGTCAATAAATATATGGTCTGTCTCTTATACACATCTAGATGTGTATAAGAGACAGGCCCAGCTGCGTGTGTCTGCAAGCCCTTATGGGGAAAAGCCGTGTGTGCCTCCAGAACGTCAGAGCTGCAGCTCTGCTCAGAGGCCCTATCTGGCAGAGCCCTGTTCGCCTAGCTTCTCTGTCCTCAGTGATCCTTGCCCAGACTTGCCTCTCTGCTAAGCTTACTGCCCAGGAAGGAGCAGGCTGTTGGCAGGTGGGGGATGTCAAGCGCGCCTTCCTAGCCTCAACTCTCACTTGCCCTGCTTTTCCACCAAGGTCCCATGTCTCCGTGGGGAGGATTTAGGGGCTGGTGGGTTCCACACAGCCAAGGGCTCTAGCCGTGAGAGCTGTGTCAGAAGGAAGGGTAGGGCAACTGACTGGCTTCTCCAGTGGTTGCTTGGCTGCACAGACCCAGCGCTTAGAGCTGTGTCAGAAGGAAGGGAAGGGCAACTGACTGGCTTCTCCAGGGGTTGCTTGGCTGCAGAGACCCAGCGCTGCACAGAGAGCACCAGGCTCCAAGGACACTTGGGTGAGCAGCAGGCCTAGTGCAGTGGTGCCCAGGTCCCCGCTTGTTAAGGCGTGACAAACGTGGGTTCCCTAGCACTCTCCTGCCCAGCAGAGACGAGGGCAGGAGGTTCAGACCTGACCCTCCATGTCTGGGCTCCCATTCACAGCCCCAGCTCAGGGAAAGAGCCCGTAAGCCCAGACCTCCAGGAGCTGCTTAGCGCCCCCGCCTGGATGCCGAGTGCACAGCACATGGGGAAGCGAGCCTCCTCGGGGGAAGAATAGGCAGCCCAGCTGCGAGCGTCTGCAAGCCCTGATGGAGAAAATCCGTGTGTGCCTCCAGAACGGCAGAGCTGCAGCTCTGCTCAGAGGTCCGATCTGGCAGAGCCCTGGGCGCCTGGCTGCTCTGCCCTAAGCGAGCCTTGCCCAGAATTTTCTCGCAGCTAGGCTTACTGCTCCGGAAGGAGTAGGCTTGGGCAGATGGGGGATGTCAAGGGCACCTTTCTAGCCTCAACTCTGTCTTGCCCTGTCTTTCCATCTAGGCCCCAGGCCTCCTTGGGGATGTTTATGGGCCGGTGGGTTCCACACAGCCAAGGGCTCCAGCAGTGAGAGCTGTGTCAGAAGAAGGGAAGTGCAACTGGCTGTCTTCTCCAGTGGTTGCTTGGCTGCAGAGACCCAGCGCTGCATGGAGAGCACCAGGCTCCAAGGGCCCGTGGGTGGGCTAGAGGCATCAGGCCTGGAGCAGAGGGTCTGAGCTCCCCGCCGTGAAAGGCCTGACAGACGTGGGTTCCCTAGCCCTCTCCTACCCAGCAGAGACCTCTGCAGGAAGTTCGGGCTTGCCCCTGCCTCTCTGGGCTCCCATCCACAGCCCCAACTCAGGGGAAAGTGCCCCTGAGCCCAGAACTCCAGGAGCCGCGTGGCGCCCCCGCCTGGAAGCCGAGTGCACAGCATGCGGGGAAGCGAGCCTCCTCGGGGGAAGATGAGGCAGCCCAGCTGCGTGCGTCTACAAGCCCTGATGGGGAAAAGTCGGGTGGTCCTCCAGAATGGCAGAGCTGCAGCTCTACTCAGAGGTCCAATATGGCAGAGCCCTTGGTGCCTGGCTGCTCTTCCCTAAGCGAGCCTTGCCCAGACTTGCCTCGCTGCTAGGCTTACTGCTCAGGAAGGACCAGGNCGAGCCTCCTCGGGGGAAGATGAGGCAGCCCAGCTGCGTGCGTCTACAAGCCCTGATGGGGAAAAGTCGGGTGGTCCTCCAGAATGGCAGAGCTGCAGCTCTACTCAGAGGTCCAATATGGCAGAGCCCTTGGTGCCTGGCTGCTCTTCCCTAAGCGAGCCTTGCCCAGACTTGCCTCGCTGCTAGGCTTACTGCTCAGGAAGGACCAGGCTGTGGTCAGCTGGGGGATGTCAAGGGCGCCTTCCTAGCCTCAAATCCATCTTGTCCTGCCTTTCCACCTAGGCCTTCAGAGCTGCAGCTCTGCTCAGAGGCCCTTCTGGAAGAGCCCTGGGCGCCTGGCCTCTCTGCCCTGAGCGAGCCTTGCCCAGATTTGCCTCGCTGCTAGGCTTACTGCCCAGGAAGGAGCAGGCTGTGGGCACCTGGGGGATGTCAAGAGTGTCTTCCTAGCCTCAAATCCGCTCCTGCTCTGCCTTTCGACCTAGGCCACAGGCCTTCTTGGGGGGGTCATTGTGGCCGGTGGGTTCCACACAGCCAAGGGCTCCAGCAATGAGAGCTGTGTCAGAAGGAAGGGAAGGCAAACTGGCTGGCTTCTCCAGTGGTTGCTTGGCTGCACAGACCCAGCGCTGCACGGAGAGCACCAGGCTCCAAGGGCCCTTGGGTGGGCTAGACAGCAGCAGCCCTGGAGCAGAGGGTTCCCGATCCCACCGGCAAGGGCTTGACAGACGTGGGTTCCCTGGCACTCTCCAATACAGCAGAGACGTCTGCAAGAGGTTCGGGCCTGACCCTGCATGTCTGGGCTCCCGTCCATAGCCCCAGGTTTGGGGAAAGTGCCCCTGAGCCCAGACCTCCAGGAGCCACGTGGCATCCACGCCAGGAAGCCGAGTGCACAGCATGCGGGGAATCGAGCCTCTTCGGGGGAAGCCGAGGCAGCCCAGATACGTGCATCTGCAAGGCCTGATGGGGAAAAGCCGTGTATGCCTCCAGAACGGCAGAGCTGCAGCTCTGCTCAGAGGCCCTTCTGGAAGAGCCCTGGGCGCCTGGCCTCTCTGCCCTGAGCGAGCCTTGCCCAGACTTGCCTCACTGCTAGACTTACTGCCCAGGAAGGAGCAGGCTGTGGGCACCTGGGGGATGTCAAGAGTGCCTTCCTAGCCTCAAATCCGCTCCTGCTCTGCCTTTCGACCTAGGCCACAGGCCTCCTTGGGGGGGTCATTGTGGCTGGTGGGTTCCACACAGCCAAGGGCTACAGCAGTGAGAGCTGTGTCAGAAGGAAGGGAAGGGCAACTGACTGGCTTATCCAGTGGTTGCTTGGCTGCACAGACCCAGCGCTGCACGGAGAGCACCAGGCTCAAAGGGCCCATGGGTGGGCTAGAGGCAGCAGGCCTGGAGCAGAGGGGCTCAGCTCCCTGCTGGTAAAGGCCTGACAGACGTGGGTTCCCTAGCACTCTCCTATCCAGCAAAGACGCGTGTAGGAGGTTCAGAACTGTCCCTGAATGTCTGGGCTCCCATCCACAGCCCCAGCTCAGGGAAAGAGACCTCAAGCCGAGACCTCCAGGAGTCCTTCGTGCCCCCGCCTGGAAGTCGAGTGCACAGCACGCGGGGAAGCGAGCCTACTCGGGGGATGACGAGGCAGCCCAGCTGCGTGCGTCTGCAAGCCCTTATGGGGAAAAGCCCTGTGTGCATCCAAAACGTCAGAGCTGCAGCTCTGCTCAGAGGCCCTATCTGGCAGAGCCCTGTGCGCCTAGCTTCTCTGCCCTGAGTGATCCTTGCCCAGACTTGCCTCTCTGCTAGGCTTACTGCCCAGGAAGGAGCAGGCTGTTGGCAGCTGGGGGATGTCAAGGGCGCCTTTCTAGCCTCAACTCCGACTTGCCCTGTCTTTCCACCTAGGTCCCAGGTCTCCTTGGGGAGGAGTTAGGACTGGTGTGTTCCGCACAGCCAAGGGCTCCAGCAGTGAGAGCTGTGTCACAAGGAAGGGAAGGGCAACTCAGTGGCTTCTCCAGTGGTTGCTTGGATGCAGAGACTCAGTGCTACACGGAGAGCACCAGGCTCCAAGGACCCTTGGGTGGGCAGCAGCCCTGGTGCAGTTGGGCGCTCTCCGCTGGTAAAGGCCTGACAAACGTGGGTTCCCAAGCACTCTTCTACCAGCAGAGACGAGTGCAGGAGGTTCAGACTTGCCCCTGCATGTCTGGGCTCCCATCCACAGTCCCAGCTCAGGGAAAGAACTCCTAAGCCCAGAACTCCAGGAGCTGCTTAGTGCCCCCGCCTGGAAGTCGAGTGCACAGCACGTGGGAAAGCGAGCCTCCTCAGGGGAAGACGAGGCAGCCCAGCTGCATGCGTCTGCAAGCCCTGATGGGGAAAAGCCTTGTGTGCATCCAGAATGTCAGAGCTGCTGCTCTGCACAAAGGTCCGATCTGGCAGAGCCCTGGGCGCATGGCTGGTCTGCCTTAAGCGATCCTTGCCCAGACTTGCCTCTCTGCTTGGCTTACTGCCCAGGAAGGGGCAGGCTGTGGGCAGATGGGGGATATCAAGGGCGCCTTCCTAGCCTCAACTCTGTCTTGCCCTGTCTTTCCACCTAGGCCCCATCCCTCCTTGGGGAGGAGTTAGAGGACAGTGATTTCCACACAGCAAAGGGCTCCAGCAGTGAGAGCTGTGTCAGAAGGAAGGGAAGGGCAACTGGCTGTCTTCTCCAGTGGTTGCTTGGCTGAAGAGACCCAGCGCTGCACGGAGAGCACCAGGCTCAAGGGCCCGTGGGTGGGCTAGAGGCAGCAGGACTGGAGCAGAGGGGCCCAGCTCCCCCTGGTAAAGGCCTGACAGATGTGGGTTCCCTAGCAGTCTCCTACCCAGCAGAGACGAGTGCAGGAGGTTCAGAACTGTCCCTGCATATCTGGGCTCCCTTCCACAGCCCCAGCTCAGGGAAAGATTCCAGAAGCCAAGACCTCCAGGAGCTGCTTCGCGCCCTGCCTGGAAGCCAAGTGCACAGCACGCGGGGAAACGAGCCTCCTCGGGGGAAGACAAGGCAACCAAGCTGCGTGCATCTGCAAGCCCTTATGGGGAAAAGCCGTGTGTGCATCCAAAAGGTCAGAGCTGCAGCTCTGCTCAGAGGCCATATCTGGCAGAGCCCTGTGTGCCTAGATTCTCTGCCCCGAGTGATCTTTGCCCAGACTTGCCTCACTGTTAGGCTTACTGCCCAGGAAGGAGCAGGCTGTTGGCAGCTAGGGGATGTCAAGGGCGCCTTCCTAGCCTCAACTCCGTCTTGCCCTGCCTTTCCACCTAGGTCCCAGGTCTTCTTGGGTAGGAGTTAGGGACTGGTGGGTTCCACACAACCTAGGGCGCCAGCAGTGAGACCTGTGTTAGAAGGAAGGGAAGGGCAACTGGCTGTCTTCTCCAGTGGCTGCTTGGCTGCAGAGACCCAGCGCTGCACGGAAAGCACCAGGCTCCAAGGGCCTGTGAGTGGGGTAGAGGCAGCAGGCCTGGAGCAGAGGGCCTCAGCTCCCCGCTGGTAAAGGCATGACAGACGTGGTTTCCCTAGCACTCTCCTACCCAGCAGAGACGAGTGCAGGAGGTTCAGACCTGTCCCTGCATGTCTGGGCTCCCATCCACAGCCCCAGCTCAGGGAAACAGCCCGTAAGCCCAGACTTCCAGGAGCTGCTTGGCACCCCTGCCTGGAAGCCGAGGGCACAGCATGCGGAGAAACGAGCCTCCTTGGGGGAAGACGAGGCAGCCCAGCTGCGTGCGTCTGCAAGCCCTTATGGGGAAAAGCCGTGTGTGCATCCAAAACGTCAGAGCTGCAGCTCTGCTCAGAGGCCCTATCTGGCAGAGCCCTGTGTGCCTAGCTTCACTGCCCTGAGTGATCCTTTCCCAGAATTGCCTCTCTGCTAGACTTACTGCCCAGGAAGGAGCAGGCTGTTGGCAGCTGGGGGATGTCAAGGGCGCCTTCCTAGCCTCAACTCCGACTTGCCCTGCCTTTCCACCTAAGTCCCATGTCTCCGTGGGGAGGAGTTAGGGGCTGGTGGGTTCCACACAGCCAAGGGCTCCAGCAGTGAGAGCTGTGTCAGAAGGAAGGGAAGGGCAACTGACTGGCTTCTCCAGTGGTTGCTTTGCTGCACAGACCCAGCGCTGCACGGAGAGCACCAGGCTCAAAGGGCCCGTGCGTGGGCTAGAGGCAGCAGTCCTGGAGCAGAGGAGCTCAGCTCCCCGCTGGTAAAGGCCTGACAGACGTTGGTTCCCTAGCACTCTCGTACCCAGCAGAGACGAGTGCAGGAGGTTCAGACCTGTCCCTGCATGTCTGGGCTCCCATCCACAGCCCCAGCTCAGGGAAAGATTCCATAAGCCCAGACCTCCAGGAGCTGCTTCGCGCCTGCGCCTGGAAGCCGAGGGCACAGCACGCGGGGAGGTGAGCCTCCTCTGGGGAAGACGAGGCAGCTCAGCTGCGTGCGTCTGCAAGCCCTTATGGGGAAAAGCCGTGTGTGCATCCAAAACGTCAGAGCTGCAGCTCTGCTCAGAGGCCCTATCTGGCAGAGCCCTGTGCGCCTAGCTTCTCTGCCCTGAGTGATCCTTGCGCAGACTTGCCTCTCTGCTAGGATTACTGCCCAGGAAGGAGCAGGCTGTTGGCAGCTGGCGGATGTCAAGGGCACCTTCCTAGCCTCAACTCCGACTTGCCCTGCCTTTCCACCTAGGTCCCAGGTCTCCGTGGGGAGGAGTTAGTGTCTGGTCGGTTTCACACAGCCAACGGCTCCAGCAGTGAGAGCTGTGTCCCAAGGAAGAGAAGGGCAACTGACTGGCTTTTCCAGTGGTTGCTTGGCTGGACAGACCCAGCGCTGCACAGAGAGCACCAGGCTCCAAGGGCCCTGGGGTGGGCAGCAGTCCTGGAGCAGTGGGGCCCAGCTCGCCGCTGGTAAAGCCCTGACAAATGGGGGTTCCCTAGCACTCTCCTACCTAGCAGAGACGAGTGCAGGAGGTTCAGACCTGCCCCTGCATGTCTGGGCTCCCATCCACAGCCCCAGCTCAGGGAAAGTGTCTCTGTGGGGAGGAGTTAGGGGCTGGTGTGTTTCACACAGCCAAGGGCTCCAGCAGTGAGAGCTGCGTCAGAAGGAAGAGAAGGGCAACTGACTGGCTTTTCCATTGGTTGCTTGGCTGCACAGACCCAGCGCTGCACGGAGAGCACCAGGCTACAAGGACTCTTGGTTGGGCGGCAGCCCTGGAGCAGAGGGTCTCAGCTCCCCGCTGGTAAAGGCCTGACCGACGTGGGTTCCCTAACACTCTCCTACCCAGCAGAGACGATTGCAGGAGGTTCAGACCTGTCCCTGCATGTCTTGGATCCCATCCACAGCCCCAAATCAGGGAAAGAGCCCCTAAGCCCAGACTTCCAGGAGCTGCTAAGCGCCCCCGCCTGGAAGCCGAGTGCACAGCACACGGTGAAGCGAGCCTCCTTGGGGGAAGATGATGCAGCCCAGCTGCGTGCGTCTGCCAGCCCTTATGGGGAAAAGCTGTGTGTGCATCCTGAAGATCAGAGCTGCAGCTCTGCTCAGTGGCCCTATGTGCAGACCCTGTGGTCCTGGCTTCTCTGCCCTGAGTGATCCTTTCTCAGAATTGCCTCTCTGCTAGGCTTACTGTCGCTCATGCCCTACCTTTCCACCTAGGCCCCAAGCCTCCTTGGGAGGGGTTAAGAGCCGGGGGGTTCCACACATCCAAGGGCTCAAGCTGTGATAGCTTTGTCAGAGGGAAGGTAAGGGCACCCGGATGGCTTCTGCAGTGGTTGCTTGGCTGCAGAGACCCAGGGCCACAAGGAGAGCACCTGGCTCCAAGGGACCCTGGGTGGGCTAGACAGCAGCAGCACTGGAACAGAGGGGCCCAGCTCCCCACTGGCAAGGGCCTGAGAGCCGTGGGTTCCCTAGAACTCTCCTACCCAGCAGAGATGTGTGCAGGAGGTTAGGGCCTGCCCCTGTGTGTCTGGGCTCCCGCCCAAGCCCCAGCTCAGGGGAAAGGACCCCTGAGCCCAGACCTCCAGGAGTCACGTGTCGCCCCCGCCTGGTGGCCGAGTGCACAGCATGCGGGGAAGTGATTCTCCTTGGGGGAAGACGAGGCAGCCCAGCTGCGTGCGTCTGCAAGCCCTGATGGGGGAGGCCCAAGTGTGCCTCCAGTACGGCAGAGCTACAGCTCTGCTCAGAGGCCCGATCTGGCAGAGCCCTGGCACCAGGCTGCTCTGCCCTGAGCTAGCCTTGCCCAGACTTGCCTCATTGCTAGGCTTACTGCCCAGGATGGAGCAGGCTGTGGGCAGCTGGCAGATGTCAAGGGCGCCTTCCTGGCCTCAGCTCCGCTCCTGCCCTGCCTTTCCACCTAGGCCCCCGGACTCCTTGGGGAGGGGTTAGGGGTCGGTGGGTTCCACACAGCCAAGGGCTCCAGCCGTGAGAGCTCTGTCAGAAGGAACGGAAGGGCACCCGGATGGCTTCCCCGGTGGTTGCTTGGCCGCAGAGACCCAGCGCCGCACGGAGAGCACCTGGCTCCAAGGGCCCCTGGGTGGGCTAGACAGCAGCAGCACTGGAGCAGAGGGGCTCCGCTCCCCGCTCGCAAGGGCCTGACAGACGTGGGTTCCCTTGCACTCTCCTACCCAGCAGAGAGGTGTGCATGTGGTTAGGGCCTGCCCCTGCATGTCTGGGCTACTGTCCACAGCCCCAGTTGAGGGAAAAGAACACCTGAGCCCAGACCATCAGGAGCCACGTGGCAATACGGACTGAAACCCGAGTGCACAGCATGCGGGGAAGCGAGCCTCCTCGGGGGAAGATGAGGCAGTCCAGCTGCGTGCGTCTGCAAGCCCTGATGGGGAAGGCCTGAATGTCCCTTCAGAATGGCAGAGCTCCAGCTATGCTCAGAGGCCCGATCTGGCAGAGCCCTGGGCGCCTGGCTGCTCTGCCCTGAGCGAGCCTTGCCCACACTTGTCTCGCTCCTAGGCTTACTGCCCAGGAAGGAGCAGGCTGTGGGCAGCTGGGAGATGTCAAGGGTGCCTTCCTAGCCTCAACTCCGCTCCTGCCCTGCCTTTCCACCTAGGCCACAGGCCTCCTTGGGGAGGGGTTAGGCACCGTTGGGATACACACAGCCAAGGGCTCCAGCAGTGTGAGCTCTGTCCAACAGAAAGGAAGGGCACCTGGATGGCTGGCTTCTCCAGCGGTTGCTTGGCCGCACAGACCCAGCACCACACGGAGCGCACCAGGCTCCAGGCGCCCCTGGGTGGGCTAGACAGCAGCAGCCCTTAAGCAGAGGGGCCCTGCTCCCCGCCGGCAAGGGCCTGCCAGACGTGTGTTCCCTAGCACTCTCCTACCCAGCAGAGACGTGTGCAGGTTGCTAGAGCATTCCCCTGCGTGTCTGGGCTCCCGTCCACAGTCCCAGCTCAGGGGAAAGAGCCCCTTAGCTCAGACCTCCAGAAGTCAAGTGGCGCCCCCGCCTGGAAGCCGAGTTCACAGCATGCGGGGAAGCGAGCCTCCTCAGGGGAAGACGAAGCAGCCCAGCTGCATGCGTCTGCAAGCCCTGATGGGGAAGGCCTGATTATGCCTCCAGTACGGCAGAGCTCCAGCTCTGCTCAGAGGCCCGATCTGGCAGAGGCCTGGGTGCCAGGCTGCTCTGCCCTGAGCCAGCCTTTCCCAGATTTGCCTCGCTTCGTGGCTTAGTGCCCAGGAAGGAGCAGGCTGTGGGCGTCTGGAGGATGTCACGGGTGCCTTCTTGGCTTCAGTCCGCTCCTGGAGAGGCCATTCGTTTGCCTGTTGCTCCCCTCTGAGAGAGCTCTCACAGCTGGAGCAATTGGCTGTGGGGAAAACATCGGCCCCTAAACCCTCACCAAGGAGGCCTGGGGGCTATGTCGAAAGGCAGGGCAGGAGAGGAACTGAGGTCAGGAAGGAACCCGTACCATCCCGCAGGCCCCCACAGCCGGCTCCTTCCTGGGAAATAAGAAGAGCTGTGAGGCAAGTCTGGGCAAGGCTCGCTCAGGGCAGAGCAGCCACGCGCCGAAGGGATCAGCCAGATCGGGCCTCTGAGCAGAGATGGATCTCTGCCGTTTTGGAGGCGCACTCGGGCCTTCCCCATCAGGGTTTAGAGACACGCGAAGCTGGGCTGCCTCGTCTTTCCCCAAGGAGGCTCGCTTCCCCACGTGCTGTGCACTGGCCTTCCAGGCGGGGCCGCCACGTGCCTCCTGGAGGTCTTCACTCAGGGGCTCTTTCCCCTGAGCTAGGGCTGTGTGCGT
>SJYT01071237.1:164109-188190 GCA_006410635.1 Cephalophus harveyi | reverse complement strand
GGGTTTGGGGTTTGGAGTTTGGGGTTTGGGTCAGGGGCTTGGGTTAGGTGTTTGAGGTTCAGGGTTTGGAGTTCGGGGTTTGGGTTAGGGTTTCCTGTTCGGGGTTTGCAGTTTAGGTTTGAGGTTTGGAGTTCGGGCTTAGGGATAGGGGTTTGGGGTTTGGTATTCAGGATTTGGAATTCGGGGTTTGGGTTCGGGTTAGGGATTTGTGTTAAGGGTTGGCAGTTCGAGTAAGGGATTTGGGGTTCAGGTTCGGGTTTTGAAGTTCAGGTTAGGGCTTTGGGATTCGGGTTTGGGGTTTGGGGTTTGGGTTAGGGGTTCGGGGTTTGGCTTAGGGGTTTGGGTTTCAGGGTTGGGTTTAGGGGTTTGGGTTTCGGGGTTCGGGTAGGGGTTTGGGATTCAGAGAGTGCGGTTTGAGGTTAGGGTTAGGAGTTCTTGGTTTGGGGTTCAGGTTAGGGGTTCACGGTTCGGGTTCAGAGTTTGGGGTTTGGGATTCAGGCTTTGGAGTTCACTGTTTTGGTTAGGGGTTTGGAGTTCGGGGTTTGCAGTTAGGGTTAGGGTTTGGGGAACCCCACAATTGTTTGGGGTTCAGGGTCGAGGTTAGTGTTTGGGTTCAGGGTTCGGGGTTAGGGGTAGGGTTAGGGTTTGGGAAAACCCCCCACTTGTTAGGGTTTGGGTTCAGGTTCGGGTTTGGGGTTATGGTTAGGGTGAGGATGAGGGTTCGGGGTTATGGTTAGGGTGAGGTTGAGGGTTCAGAGTTATGGTTAGGGTTCGGAGAACTGCCTCTCTTCTTAGGGTTCGGGGTCGGGGTGTGGGTTAGGCTTCAGGTCAGGGTCAGGTTCAGGTTTTGGGTTCGCATTAGGGTTGGCGTGAGCATTAGGGTTGTGGGTTAAAGTGACCGCCTATAGGGCCCACAGTTCTCTATTAGCCTGCCCTGGCAGACCGAGGCTTGAAGAGTGCCCGGAACCCAAGCCAAAAGCAGCAAGCTTGTGTAGTGTAGCGGTTTGGATCACTGGTGTTCTTTTTTTAAGGCATGTTAGGGTCTGTAGGTCAAGAGCTAGAATGCCCCGCCAGGCAGGTAGGGTAGGTAAGTAGGCAGGCAAGCAGGTAGACTAGATAGGGCCCTAGAGTGCAAGGGATTGACCCCCTTTTGCTTTTAGGGGGCGGGGGACCGCAAGGGGCAGGGCTTAGACCAGAAAAGTTTATTTTTATTTTGGAGGTTTATTGTTAGGGTTAGGGTTCGGGCAACACCCCCACTTGTTAGGGTTCATGGTTATGGTTCTGGGAACCCCCTCTCTTCTTAGGGTTCAGGGTCGGGTTTTGGGTTAGGGTTCAGGTCATGATCAGTGTCAGGGATCGGGTTAGCGTTAGGGTTATGGGTTAAAGTGACCGCCTCTAAGGCCCATAGTTCTCTATGAGCCGGCCCTGGTGGGCCAAGGCTTGAAGAGAGCCTGGAAGTAAAGCTGGAGATAGCAAGCATCCATAGAGTAGCACTTGGGTGGACAGATTTTTTTTTTTTTTTAAGGCAAGCTAAGATCTGTAGGTCAGGAGTTCATATCCCAGGCTAGGCAGGTAGGTTAGCTAGGTAGGCAGGCAGGCAGGCAGGTATGCTAGGTAGGGCCCTAGAGTGCAAGGGTCTGACCCTCTTTTGCTTTTAGGGGGTGGGGGACCACAAGGGGCGGGGCTTAGACCAGAAAAGTTTATTTTTATTTTAGAGGTTTATTGTTAGAGTTGGGGTTGGGGTTAGGGTTCAAGCAACACCCCCACTTGTTAGGATTAGGGTTAGGGTTCTTATTCGGGGAACCCCCTCTTTTCTTAGGGTTCGGTGTCATAGTTCGGGTTAGGGTTCAGGTCAGGGTCAGTGTCAGGGTTCGTGTTAGCATTAGGG
Source organism: Cephalophus harveyi (assembly GCA_006410635.1). Taxonomy (NCBI): domain Eukaryota; kingdom Metazoa; phylum Chordata; class Mammalia; order Artiodactyla; family Bovidae; genus Cephalophus; species Cephalophus harveyi. Next base: position 186,302 of record SJYT01071237.1, on the reverse strand, counting down.
TTATGGGTTAAAGTGGCCGCCTCTAGGGCTCATAGTTCTCTATTAGCCGGCCCTGGTGGGGTGAGGCTTGAAGAGTGCCTGGAAGGAAAGCCTCATGAAGCAGGTGTTCATGGAGTGGTGGTTAGAGTGGCTGGCTCTCTTTTTCTCCTTTTAAGGCAAGCTAAGATCCGTAGGTCAGGAGTTCAAATCCCAGGCCAGGCAGGTAGGTTAGCTAGGTAGGCAGGCAGGCAGGTAGGCTAGGTAGGGCCCTAGAGTGCAAGGGACCGACCCCCCTTTTGCTTTTAGGGGGTGGGGGACCGCAAGGGGTGGGGCTCAGGCCAGAAAAGTTTATTTTTATTTTAGAGGTTTATTGTTAGGGTTAGGGTTAGGGATAGGATTCGGGCAATCCCCCCACTTGTTAGGGTTCGGGTTCGGGGTTAGGGTTAGGGTTCGGGGAACCCCCTCTCTTCTTAGGGCTCGGGGTCGGGGCTCATGTTAGGGTTCGTGTCTGGGTCAGTGTCAGGGTTCGGGTTAGTGTTAGGGTTATGGGTTAAAGTGACCGCCTCTAGGGCCCATAGTTTATTAGCCGGCCCTGACGGGTCGAGGCTTGAAGGGTGCTTGGAAGCCAGCCTACATGTAGCAGGCATGTATAGTGTAGTAATTAGGTGGTAGAGTTTTCTTTTTTTAAAGGCAGGCTAGGCTGTAGGTCAGGAGTTCGAATCCCAGGCTAGGCAGATAGGTTAGGTAGGGTTTGGTTTCGGGTTAGGGTTTGGGTTCGGGTTAGGGGTTTGGGGTTCGGGTATGCAGTTCGTGGTTAGGGGTTCGGGGTTTGGAGTTTGGGGTTCAGGTTAGGGGTTTGGGTTAGGTATTTGGGATTCGGGGTTTGGAGTTTGGGGTTCGGGTTAGGGTTTCAGGTTCAGGTTTCGCGGTTCGGGTTTGAGGTTTGGAGTTCGAGGTTGGGTTAGGGGTTTCGGGTTCGGGGTTCAGGTTAGGGTTTTGGGGTTCGGGTTTCACATTCATGGTTATGGGTTCGGGGTTTGGAGTTCAGGGTTCGGTTTAGGGGTTTGGGGTTTGGGTTAGTGGCTCGGGGTTCAGGTTTTGGGTTTGGAGTTCAGGATATGGAGTCGGCATTTGGGTTAGGGGTTTGGGGTTAGGGTTTGGAGTTCGGGGTTTGGGTTAGGGTTTTCGGGTTCAGGGTTTGGGGTTCGGGTTAGGGGTTCGGGGTTTGGCTTAGGGTTTTGGGTTTCAGGGTTGGGTTTAGGGGTTTGGGTTTTGGATTTCAGGTAGGGGTTTGGGTTTCAGAGTGTTCGGTTTGGGGTTCGCATTAGGGGTTCTTGGCTTGGGGTTAGGGGTTCAGATTAGGGGTTCATGGTTTGGGTTCGGAGTTTGGGGTTTGGTGTTCGGGTTTTGGAGTTCACTGTTTCGGTTAGGGGTTTGGGGTTTGGGGTTTTGGAGTTTGGGGTTTGCAGTTAGCATTAGGGTTTGGGGAACCCCCTCAATTGTTTGGGGTTCAGGGTCGAGGTTAGTGTTTGGGTTTGGGGTTTGGGGTTAGGGGTAGGGTTCGGGTTTGGGGTTATGGTTAGGGTTCGGGTTCGGGTTCGGAGTTATGGTTAGGGTTCTGAGAACCCCCTCTTTTCTTAGGGTTCGGGGTCGGGGTGTGGGTTAGGCTTCAGGTCAGGGTCAGGGTCAGGTTTCGGGTTCGCATTAGGGTTGGCGTGAGCATTAGGGTTGTGGTTTAAAGGGACTGCCTATAGCGCCCACAGTTCTCTATTAGCCTGCCCTGGCAGGCAGAGTCTTGAAGAGTGCCCAGAAGCCAAGCCAGACCCAACAAGTCTCTGTAGTGTAGCGGTTTGGAGGACAGGTGCTTTCCTTTTTTAAGGCATGTTAGGGTCTGTAGGTCAGGAGCTAGAATGCCACGCCAGTCAGGTAGGGTAGGTAAGTAGACAGGAAGGCAGGTAGGCTAGGTAGTGCCCTAGAGTGCAATGGACTGACCCCCTTTTGCTTTTAGGGGACTGGGGACAGGAAGGGGTGGGCTTAGGACAGAAAAGTTTATTTTCAATGTAGAGTTTTATTGTTAGGGTTCGGGTTCAGGATCAGAGATCGGGGTTAGGGTTAGAGTTCAGGGATGGGGGTTAGGGTTCGGGTTTAGGATTAGGGTAAGGGATCGGGGATGGGGGTTCAGGGTTCAGGGTTTGGGTTAGTGTCTGGGTTCTGGGTTCGGGTTAGAGTTCGGGTTCAGGGTTTGGGGATAGAGTTAGCTTTAGGGTTTGGACAACCCCATTACTTGTTGGGGTTCAGAGTTTGGGGTTAGAGTTAGGCTTAGGGTTTGGGCAACCCACTTACATGTTCAGGTTTGGGTTCAGGGCTGAGTGTTCAGGGTTCAGGGTTCAGGTTAGGGTTAGGGTTCAGGGTTAGGGTTTGGGGAAAGCCCAAACTTGTTAGGATTCAAGTTCAGGATTTGGGACAGGGTCAGGGTCCGGGTTTGAGTTAGTGTTAAAGTCCGTACTACTATTAGGGTTACGGGGTAAAGTGAGCGCTTCTAAGGCCCATAGGTCTCTATTAGCTTGCCCTTGCGGGACGAGGACTGAGACTACACAGAAGTAGAGCCAGAATTAATGACACAGCAGAGACATGTGCAGATGGTTTGGACCTGCCCCTGCATGTCTGGGCTCCCGCCCACAGCCCCAGCGCAGGGGACACAGCCCCGGGGATCAGACTTCCAGGAGCTGCGTAGCGCCTCTGCCTGGAAGCCAAGTGCACAGCATGCAGGGAAGCGAGCCTCCTCGGGGGAAGACGAGGCAGCCCAGCTGCGTGCATCTAAAGCCCTGATGGGGAAGGCCAGAGTGTGTCTCCAGAATGGCAGAGCTCCAGCTCTGCTCAGCGGCCCTATCTGGCAAAGGCCTGGGTGCCAAGCTGCTTTGCCCTGAGCAAGTCTAGCCCAGACTTGCCTCGCTGCTAGGCTTACTGCCCACGAAGGAGCAGGCTGTTGGCGGCTGGGTGATGTCAAGGGCGCCTTCCTGGCCTCAGCTCCGCTCCTGCCCTGCCTTTCCGCCTAGACCCCAGGCCTCCTTGGGGAGGGGTTAGGGGCCGGTGGGTTCCACACAGCCAAGGGCTCCAGCAGTGTGAGCTCTGTCAGAGGGAAGGGAAGGACAACTGGATGGCTGGCTTCTCCAGCAGTTGCTTGGCCGCACAGACCCAGCACCGCACGGAGAACACCAGGCTGCAAGGGCTCAGGGGGTTAGACAGCAGCATCCCTGGAGCAGAGAGGCCCCACTCCCCGCCGACAAGGGCCTGACAGACATGGGTTCCCTACCACTCTCCTACCCAGCAGAGATGTGTGCAGGAGATTAGGGCCTGCCACTGCGTGTCTGGGCTCCAGTCCACAGACCCAGCTCAGGAGAAAGAGCCCCTGAGCCCAGACCTCCAGGAGCCGAATGGCGCCCCCGCCTGGAAGCCGAGGGCACAGCATGCGGGGAAGCGAGCCCCCTCGGGGGAAGATGGATGAGGCAGCTCAGCTGCGTGCGTCTGTGAGCCCTGATGGGGAAGGCCCGAGTGTGCCTCCAGCTGGAGCTCTGCTCAGAGGCCTGATCTAGCAGAGCCCTGGGCGCCAGGTTGCTCTGCCCTGAGCGAGCCTTGCCCAGACTTGCCTTGCTGCGTGCTTAGTACCCAGGAAGGAGCAGGCTGTGGGAAGCTGAGGGATGTCAAGGACGCCTTCCTGGCCTCAGCTCCGCTCCTGCCCTGCCTTTCCACCTAGGCCCCAGGCCTCCTTGGGGAGAGGTTAGGAGCCGGTGGCTTCCACACAGCCAAGAGCTCCAGCAGTGAGAGCTCTGTCAGAGGGAAGGGAAGGGCAACTGGATGGCTGGCTTCTCCAGCGGTTGCTTCGCAGCACAGACCCATTCCCGCACGGAGAGTACCAGGCTTCCAGGGGCCCTGGGTGGGCTAGCCAGCAGCAGCCCTGGAGCAGAGGGGCCCTGCTCCCCGCCAGCAAGGGCCTGACAGACGTGGGTTCCCTAGCACTCTCCTACCCAGCAGAGATGTGTGCAGGAAGTGAGGGCCTGCCCCTGCGTGTCTGGGCTCCCGTACACAGCCCCAGCTCAGGGGAAAGATCCCCTGAGCCCAGACCTCCAGGAGACACGTGGCACCCCTGCCTGGAAGCCGAGTGCACAGCATGTGGGGAAGCGAGCCTCCTCAGGGGAAGACGAGGCAGCCCAGCTGCATGCGTCTGCAAGCCCTCATGGGGAAGGCCCGAGTGTGCCTCCAGAACGGCAGAGCTCCAGCTCTGCTCAGAGGCCCGATCTGGTAAAGGCCTGGGCACCAAGCTGCTCTGCCCTGAGCGGGCCTTGCCCAGACTTGCCTCGCTGCTAGGCTTACTGCCCACGAAGGAGCAGGCTGTTGGCGGCTGGGTGATGTCAAGGGCGCCTTCCTGGCCTCAGCTCCGCTCCTGCCCTGCCTTTCCGCCTAGACCCCAGGCCTCCTTGGGGAGGGGTTAGGGGCCGGTGTGGTCCACACAGCCAAGGGCTCCAACAGTGAGAGCTCTATCAGAGGGAAGGAAAGGGCAACTGGATGGCTGGCTTCTCTAGCGGTTGTTTGGCCACACAGACCCATCGCCGCACGGAGAGCACCAGGCTCCCAGGGACCCTGGGTGGGCTAAACAGCAGCAGCCCTGGAGCAGAGGGGTCTCGCTTCCCGCCGGCAAGGGCCTGAGAGACCTGGGTTCCCTAGCACTCTCCTACCCAGCAGAGACGTGTGCAGGAGATGAGGGCCTGCCCCTGTGTGTCTGGGCTCCCGTGCACAGCCCCAGCTCAGGGGAAATAGCCCCTGAGCCCAGACCTCCAGGAGCTGCCTGGCGCCCCCACCTGGAAGGCGAGTGCACAGCATGCGGGGAAGTGAGCCTCCTCTGGGAAAGACGAGGCAGCCCAGCTGTGTGCGTCTGCAAGCCCTGATGGGGAAGGCCCGAGTGTGCCTCCAGAACGGCAGTGCTCCAGCTCTGCTCAGAGGCCCGATCTGGCAGAGCCGTGGGCACCAGGCTTCTCTGCCCTGAGCGAGCCTTGCCCAGATTTGCCTCGCTGCTCGGCTTACTGCCCAGGAAGGAGCAGGCGGTGGGCGGCTGGGGGATGTCAAGGGCGCCTTCCTGGCCTCAGCTCCGCTCCTGCCCTGCCTTTCCACCTAGGCCCCAGGCCTCCTTGGCAAGGGGTTTGGGGCCGGTGGGTTCCACACAGCCAAGGGCCCCAGCAGTGAGAGCTCTGTCAGACGGATTGGAAGGGCAACTCGACGGCTTCTCCAGCTGTTGCTTGGCTGCACAGACACAGGGCCGCATGGAGAGCACCAGGCTCCAAGGGACCCTGGGTGGGCTACACAGAAGCAGCCCTGGAGCAGAGGGGCTCCGCTCGCCACCAGCAAGGGCCTGACAGACGTGGGTTTCCTAGCACTCTCCTACCCAGCAGAAACTTGTGCAGGAGGTTAGGGCCTGCCCCTGCATGTCTGGGCTCCTGTCCACAGCCCCAGCTCAGGGGAAAGAGCCCCTGAGCCCAGACCTCCAGGAGCTGCAGTGTGGCTTGTCAACTAAAGACTTTTACTCCAGTAGGAATACCAATAATTATGGTAGCTGATGTGAAGTAGGCCCATGTGTCGACATCTATTCCTTCTGTAAACATATGGTGGGCTCATATAATGAATCCTAGAAATCCAATTGATATTATAGTTCATACTATTCCTATATAACCAAATGATTCTTTTTTCCCTGAATAATAGTTTACGATATGAGAGATTATTCCAAATCCAGGTAAAATAAGAATATATACTTCGGGGTGTCCAAAGAATCAAAATAAGTGTTGATATAGGATAGGGTCTCCTCCTCCTGCTGGGTTGAAGTAGGTTGTGTTTAAATTTCGGTCTGTTAATAGTATTGTAATACCAGCTGCTGATACAGGAAGGGAGAGGAATAATAACACGGCAGTAATTAGTACTGATCATACAAATAGAGGGGTTTGATATTGTGATAGTGCAGGAGGTTTTATATTAATAGTTGCTGTAATAAAATTAATAGCCCCTAAAATTGAGGAAACACCTGCCAGGTGTTGAAAAAAAATGATTAGGTCCACTGAGGCTCCTGCATGGGCTAGGTTGCCTGCTAGAGGGGGATATATGGTTCAGCCTGTTCCTGCTCCATCTTCAACTATATAGGATGCTAGGAGTAATAGGATAGAGGGACGGAGAAGTCAAAAACTTATATTGTTTATTTGGGGAAATTCTATATCTGGGGCACCAATTATCAGAGGGACTAATCAGTTGCTGAATCCTCCAATTATGATAGGCATTACTATGAAGAAAATTATTACAAATGCATGTGCGCTTACAACTACGTTGTAAATCTGGTCATCTCCGAGCAAGGTTCCGGGTTGATATAATTCAGCGCGGATTAATAGGCTTAGAGCGGTTCCTATATGCCAGCTCAAGCACCGAATAAGAGATACAGGGTACCAATGTCTTTATGATTGGTTGAGAATAATCAAAGGTTGATGAACATGGGTAAGATGGCTGAGTAAAGCATTAGACTGTAAATCTAAGGACAGAGGTGGGATTCCTCTTTTTACAAGGCTCTGTGGTGAATTAACATATTGAATTGCAAATTCAAAGAAGCAGCTTCAACTCTGCCGGGGCTTCTCCCGCCTTTTTTTTTTTTTTTTAATGTTTAATCCTATTAGAATAATTGTAACATTAGATCAAGAAAATGTTGATATGACTACAAATAGTTCTCCGATCAGGTTAATTGTTGGAGGTCGAGCTAGGTTAGTTAGGCTTGCTAGGAGTCATCAGGTGGCTATTAATGGGAGGAATGTTTGTAGGCCGCGGGCTAAAATTATTGTTCGGCTATGGATTCGTTCGTAGTTGGAGTTTGCTAGGCAGAAAAGTATAGAGGATGTGAGGCCATGGGCAATTATTAGGACTGTGGCTCCTATATAACTTCAAGGTGTCTGAATAAGGATGGCTACAATAACAAGTGCTATATGGCTGATGGAGGAGTATGCAATAAGGGATTTTAGGTCTGTTTGGCAGAGACAGATTGAGCTGGTTATGATTATGCCTCATAAGGATAATATGATGAATGGATATGCTATGAAGTCGGTTACTGGGTTTAGAAGTAATGTAATTCGTAGTATACCGTATCCTCCTAGTTTTAGTAAAACTGCCACAAGGACTATGGAGCCTGAAGTGGGGACTTCTACGTGGGCTTTGGGTAGTCAGAGGTGAAGGCCATATAGTGGTATTTTTACTGTGAAGGCTATTATACATGCTAGTCATATGAAAACATTGAATCAGGACTTGCGTATTGGTTGTACTCAATATTGAAGGATTAGGAAGTTTAGAGACCCTGCTGTATTTTGAATGTAGATAAGTGCGGCTAGTAGGGGTAGGGATCCTACTAGTGTATAGAATAGAAAATAAAGGCCTGCGTTTAGGCGTTCTGTTTGGTTTCCTCATTGGAAATAATGAGTAATCGGTAATAATAATGAGTGTTGGGACTAGTGTTGCTTCAAATAGGACGTAAAAAAGAATTGGTTCTGTGGCGGTAAATGTTATAATTAGGAATAGTTGTAACAGAATTAGTATAGTAATGAATAGTTTTTTTCGGGTTAGATTTTCTTTTGATAGATGATTTTGGCTGGCTATTAGTATCAAGGGGAGGAGTCATATGGTTAAGATTAATAGTGGTGTAGATAAAGAGTCAGAGAAGAAGATTAATGAGAAATTGAGGCTATTGTCACCAAATTGATTTATGAGAAATAGGCTTGTGAGACTGATTAATAGGCTATGTATTGTAGAGTTAATTCAGATTATGTTTTTTTTGATAATCAGGTTAGGGGTATAAGTATTATTGTGGGAATAATATATTTTAGCATTGTAGTAGGTTAAGGTTTTGTACATAGTCAGTACCGTATGTATTTGCTACTATTACTAGTAGAGATAGACCTAGTGCTGCTTCGCAGGCTGTGAAGACTAGTAAGATGATGGGTATTATGCTGGCTAAGGTGAAATGTGAGTTTAGGATTATTAGGGTAGCTATGACGAATAGGGATAATATCATTCCTTCTAGACATAGTAGAGATGATATTAGGTGGGATCGATATATTAATAATCCTGTGAGAGACACTGTAAATGCTACTATGATGTTTATAAATACAAGGGACATTTGGGAATTATGAGCTTAATCATAATCTAATGAGTCGAAATCATTTATTTTGTTTTAAACTAAATACCATATTCGGTCCATTCTAGTCCTTTTTGGGTTCATTTGTAGGCCAGGCTTACGGCTAGTAGGAAGATTAGGAAAAGAGCTATGGTGAGCATTGTATTTAGGTTGGTTGGTTGTGAAGCTCATGGTAGTGGTAAGAGTAGTGTGATTTCTAGGTCGAGTAGGAGAAATGTAATGGCTACTGGAAAAAATTTTATAGAGAAAGGAAGGTGGGCTGATCCTATAGGATCAAATCCGCATTCATAGGGGCTTGTTTTTTCTGAATATGCGTTTAGTTGGGGGAGTCAAAATGCGATGATAACGAGTAGTGTGGCTAGAGCAAGGGTAGTTAGGAGGGCTAGTATTAAGTTTATTCTTCTTTTTCAGATTGGACCGAAACTAACTGATTGGAAGTCAGTTGTACTGATTGATATTAAAAGAATATGAGCCTCATCAGTAGATAGAAACATAGAGGAAAAGTCATACTGCTGCTGCTGCTGCTGCTAAGTCGCTTCAGTCGTGTCCGACTCTGTGCGACCCCAGAGATGGCAGCCCATCAGGCTCCCCCATCCCTGGGATTCTCCAGGTAAGAACACTGGAGTGGGTTGCCATTTCCTTCTCCAATGCATGAAAGTGAAAAGTGAAAGGGAAGTCGCTCAGTCGTGTCTGACTCTGCGACTCCATGGACTGCAGCCCACCAGGCTCCTCCGTCCATGGGAGTTTCCAGGCAAGAGTACTGGAGTGGGTTGCCATTGCCTTCTCCAAAAGGCATACTACGTCTATGAAATGTCAGTATCAGGCGGCAGCTTCAAAACCAAAATGGTGGTTAGAGGTAAAGTGGAATTTTAATTGGCGGAAGAAGCAGACGATTAAGAAAGTAGACCCAATAATAACGTGAAGGCCATGGAAGCCTGTGGCTACAAAGAAAGTTGAGCCATAGACCCCATCTGAAATAGTAAAGGGTGCTTCGTAGTATTCTGAGGCTTGTAGTAGTGTGAAGTAGACACCTAGTGTGATAGTAATAAATAGGGCTTGTAGTATGTGGTTGCGATTTCCCTCCATGAGACTGTGATGGGCTCAGGTGATTGATACCCCTGAGGCTAGGAGGACAGAGGTATTAAGTAGCGGAACTTCTAGGGGATTGAGTGTGACTCTCAAGAGTCTTTTCCAACACCACAGTTCAAAAGCATCAATTCTTTAGCACTCAGCTTTCTTTATAGTCCAACTCCCACATCCATACATGACTCCTGGAAAAGCCATAGCTTTGACTAGATGGACCTTTGTTGGCAAACTAATGTCACCCGTGAAATAACTGGACAGCTTGCTCACCAATCACACTAGAGAGAAAAAGAAGTACATTCTCTTAGGGGAAATCAAGAGTAAGTATTTGTGTTTGGTTACTCAGTTCTGGAATTAAATTTTTAAAAAATCACTTACCTTGATGTATTTCAAGACAAATTTAAAAAATGTGTTGCCTCTATTGAAGCTTTTCTCTTTGAGTAATTTTTCTTCAGAAAGTCTTGCTTTGTTATTTTACCAGATTTCTGACATTCTGAACAATGCCTTGAAGGAATTATCTTTTACAAATCTGAAAAATTCTTGGTGACAAAGGCCATGGAAATTTCAAGCATATTTCAAGCATAGAATATTAGTTATATTAAAACACAAGAGGCAAAATTTACAAGGCCAGCAAGGCGTAGTAGGTGTCATTTATAAATGATTAAGTGCTTTAACCAAAAGTTGTTTTGTATAAAGTTAATTCTATCCAAATAAGTGACTTTATTCCTGGTGTTGTTTAGTCACTAAGATGTTTCCAACTCCTTGCAACCCTATGGACTGTGGCTGACCAGCCTCCTCTGTCCATGAGATTCTCCAGGCCAGCTGGAGTGGGTTGCCATTTCCTCCTCCAGAGGATCTTCCCTAGGCAGGGATCAAACCTGTGTCTCCTGTATTGGCAGGTGGATTCTTTACTGTTGAGCCATGCGGGAAGCTCGTTACCCTTGTTATGGAGAAGTTAAACTGAAGTTCAAAGAGGCACCGAAATTCACAGAGGGAGTGATGAGTGATTGTAGAGCAAAGATTGAAGCTTAGTCCACCAAACTTCCCAGTCTTGTGCTGACAAGTATGCACTGCTGATGTCCTAGTAAACCAGGGTAAAAAAGTAACAAAAATAACAAAACAGACAACCCCCCAACCCTGTGCCTTTCTATGATGGAAACACTTCTGCTGTGGCCACAGTTAGACCCTCAGTGGTGTTAAACCTCACAAAACTCCCAAATATTCTGTTATCCTCTCTTCCGATCTAGTCCAAGTCACTCCATCACACCCCTACCACTGTGCTTCCTTAATAAACAAAGAAACTTTGAATGACAGAAATAAGTGAACAGTTCTCCTAAGGATAAGAACGTTACAGAAGTATGGACTATCACCCTTCTCTGCCCCTGAATTTTATTATGCTGTCTTGTCAACTAGGGAGAAGGCAATGGCACCTCACTCTAGTACTCTTGCCTGGAAAATCCCACGGATGGAGGAGCCTGGTAGGCTGTAGTCCATGGGGTCACGAAGAGTTGGACACGACTGAACAACTTCACTTTGACTTTTCACTTTCATGTATTGGAGAAGGAAATGGCAACCCACTCCAGTGTTCTTGGCTAGAGAATCCCAGGGATGGGGGAGCCTGGTGGGCTGCCGTCTACGAGGTCGCACAGAGTTGGACACTGAAGTGACTTAGCAGCAGCAGCAGCAGCTTAGCTTTTATCCCAGTATGATTATTTTTGAAGACCGTGAAATACTTCACTGTAATTCTCTTTTCTTTGAACTTTGTTGCATGATATAGATCCTAAAAGTTCTAGCAGATTATCATTCCTACTGGATATTCAATTGGGTTCTCTTCTTTTCTCTCAACAAGCTTGTGGCGTGATGATGTCTGACTGTAGGTAAACAATTCTGCTGAGTAATTGAGTAAAATGTGAAAAGCCCTATGCAGATAGTGAAATCCCATATATTTGATACTAAGATTTTATTCTCATCCTTTCTGGAGGAGAAGCATCAAGACTCAAGTGACTATATTATCTAATAAAAATCATAAATGATAGAATATTATTAAGTATAAATGTTAAATAGATTATTTTATTTTTTATAGATGATCTCCAAATTATAATTACATGTCATCAGTATAAAATTACAAGTAGGCTGATCTGTTCAATTACGTATAGTATAGATGCAGATCATTTTTCAAAGTATTTTAGTGGAACTAGTTCGAGGACAATTGGTATAAAACTGATTTGATCTGCAGATTTCTGAACATTGACCGTAGTATAGGCCTGGTTGGGTTGATATTAGGGTTGTTTGGTTTAAACGACCTGGGATTGCGTCTGTTTTTAGTCCTAGGGAGGGTATAGCTCATGAGTGTAGTACGTCTTCAGAGGAAATTCGTATTCGAATTGTTATTTCTGTGGGCAGTACAACTCGGGTGTCCACCTCCAGCAGTCGTACTTCTCTTGGTTTTAATTCTGATGTTGGAATTATGGAGGAATCGAAGCTTAAATCGTCATAGTCTGTGTACTGGTAGCTTCAGTGTCATTGATGTCCTATAGTTTTTACTGTGAGGGATGGGTTGTTGATTTCGTCCATTATGTATAGGATTCGTAAAGATGGAAAGGCAATTAAGATTAGAATAATAGCTGGTAGAATAGTTCAGATTGTTTCTACTTCTTGTGCATCTATTGTACTAGTGTGGGTTAATTTTGTTGTTAACATTAGTGAAATGATATAAAGTACTAGTGAGCTGATCAGGAAAACAATTATTAGTGTATGATCATGAAAATGCAGTAATTCTTCTATAATAGGTGATGTTGCGTCTTGAAATCCTAGTTGTATGGGATATGCCATATGAGATGTACGGGATTTTCACCTGTAATTTAATCCTGACAAGATTATGTAATGTTTTACTAACATCTCATTAATTGAGAGAGACATAGTGGCTATGGTGTTGGTTTGAAACCAATAACAGGGGGTTCGATTTCTTCCTTTCTTATTTTAGGTTAACGTATGTAGGTTCTTCGAATGTATGATATGGTGGAGGGGATCCGTTTAGTCACTCTAGGTTTGTTGTGGTTAGATCTACAGCTAAAACCTCTCGTTTAGATGCGAATGCTTCTCAGATAATAAAAATTATTAGCATGACTGCTGTTAGTGAGATGAATGAGCCTATAGATGAGATAGTATTTCATATTGTATATGCGTCTGGGTAGTCAGAGTATCGTCGTGGCATACCAGATAATCCTCAGAAATGCTGTGGGAAGAAAGTGATGTTTACACCTATGAATATAATTGCAAAATGGATTTTGGCTTATGTAGTATTGAGGGTATAGCCTGAGAATAGTGGGAATCAGTGTACGAATCCTCCTATAATAGCAAATACAGCTCCCATTGATAGTACGTAGTGGAAGTGTGCAACAACATAGTATGTATCATGAAGAACAATATCAAGAGAAGAGCTGGCTAGAACAATTCCTGTTAAGCCTCCAAGTGTGAAAAGGAAAATGAAGCCCAGAGCTCATATTATAGCGGGGGATCATTTGATATTGCCTCCGTGAAGTGTGGCTAGTCAACTAAAGACTTTTACTCCAGTAGGGATAGCAGTGATCATGGTAGCTGATGTGAAGTAGGCCCGTGTGTCGACATCTATTCCTACTGTAAACATATGGTGGGCTCATACAATGAATCCTAGAAATCCAATTGATATTATAGCTCATACCATTCCTATATATCCAAATGGTTCTTCTTTTCCTGAATAGTAGGTCACGATGTGAGAGATTATTCCAAATCTGGGTAAAATAAGAATATATACTTCGGGGTGTCCAAAGAATCAAAATAAGTGCTGATATAGGACAGGGTCTCCTCCTCCTGCTGGGTGGAAGAAAGTTGTGTTTAAATTTCGGTCTGTTAGTAGTATTGTAATACCAGCTGCTAATACAAGAAGGGAGAGGAGTAATAACATGGCAGTAATTAGTACCGATCATACAAATAAAGGGGTTTGATATTGTGATATTGCAGGGGGGTTTATATTAATAATTGTAGTGATAAAATTAATAGCCCCTAAAATCGAGGAAACACCTGCCAGGTGTAGAGAAAAATTGGTTAGGTCCACTGAGGCTCCTGCATGGGCTAGGTTGCCTGCTAGAGGGGGATATACGGTTCAGCCTGTTCCTGCTCCGGCTTCAGCTATAGAGGATGCCAGTAGTAATAGGAAAAAGGGAGGGAGAAGTCAGAAACTTATATTGTTTATTCAGGGAAATGCTATATCTGGGGCACCAATTATCAGAGGGACTAGTCAGTTGCCGAAACCTCCGATTATGATAGGCATTATTACTATGAAGAAAATTATTACAAATGCATGTGCGGTTACAACTATGTTGTAGATTTGGTCGTCTCCGAGCAAGGTTCCGGGTTGACCTAATTCAGCGTGGATTAATAAGCTTAGACCGGTTCCTACTATGCCAGCTCAAGCACCGAATAAGAGATATAGGGTACCAGTGTCTTTATGATTGGTTGAGAATACTCAACGGCTGATGAACATGGGTAAGATGGCTGAGTAAAGCATTAGACTGTAAATCTAAGGACAGAGGTGAGATTCCTCTTTCTACCAGGCCCTGTGGTGAATTAACATATTGAATTGCAAATTCAAAGAAGCAGCTTCAATTCTGCCGGGTTTTCTCCCGCCTTTTTTTTTTTTTCTCGCGGCGGGAGAAGTAGACTGAAGCCAGTTGTTTAGGGTATTTAGCTGTTAACTAAAGTTTCGTGGGGGTGGAGCCCACCAATCTAGTGAGGACTTAGCTTAATTAAAGTGGTTGATTTGCATTCAATTGATGTAAGATATGATCTTGCAGTCCTTATCAGGAATTAAGTAAATTGTACTTGCTTAGGGCTTTGAAGGCTTTTGGTCTGTTTAACCTAAATTCCTATTCTAGGATTGATAGGATTGGTGTAAGTGGTAGTAGTATAGTGGACAATACAACTATTGTTGGTAAGAGGGTGATTTGTTTTGTGGTGGAAAATTGTCATTTCATTTTTATATTGTTTGTGGAGGGGAATATTGTAAGTGCGGTGGAGTATGTAAGTCGTATGTAGAAATATAGGTTTAGTAGTGCTGTGATTGCTATGAGAGTGGGTAAAATAATATTGTCGTTTTTTGTTATTTCTTGGATGATTATTCATTTTGGTATAAATCCTGATAGTGGGGGGAGTCCTCCTATTGATAAGAGGGTAATAAGGACTAGGACTGTCATAACGGATATTTTGTTTCATGTGTGTGATAGTGATGGGATAGTTGTGGATGAGTTAGCTAATGATAAGGTAAATATGGTAGAGGTTATGATGATATAAATAATTAAATTTAATAATATTATGGTGGGATTATATAGTAAGACTGCTGTTATTCAGCCTATGTGGGCGATTGATGAGTAGGCTATGATTTCTCGTAATTGGGTTTGGTTTAATCCTCCTCAACCTCCAATTATAATTGATAGATTGACAAGGTCAGGATTAGGTTTAGGTTGATGGATGGAGAGATCTGCTAGAGTACAGACATGGGTGCTAGTTTTTGTCATGTAAGTAGAATTAGACTGGAGGATAAGGGGATGGCTTTTGTTACTTCAGGGACTCAGAAGTGGAATGGGGATATTCCTAATTTTATGGCGAGGGCTATTGTTATGAGTATGGATGCTGTTGGGTTAAATAATTTTATTATGGTCCATTGGCCTGAGAATATTAGGTTAATAATGACTGCTATTATTAATAGTATTGAGGCTGTTGATTGGGTCAGGAAATATATGGTTGATGCTTCTGTGGCTCGTGGGTTATGTTTTTTAATTATATTGGGAATAATAGCGAGTATATTAATTTCTAATCCAACTCAGATAAGTAATCAGTGGGAGCTAATTATAATGATAATGGTTCCAAATATAACAGTTATTAGAATGATGATGAAGATGATTGGGTTTATTAGTATGGGAAGGATATAAACCAAAATTTTTGGGGTATGGGCCGGATAGCTTAATTAGCTGACTTTACTACTAGAATTTGGTGTAATTGTAATCGGCTTCCAGGTGTGGGTGCCACGCGGCACCTGGAGGTCTGGGCTCAGGGGCAGTTTCTGCTGAGCTGGGGCTGTGGGCGGGAGCCCAGACACACAGGGGCAGGCCCTAACCTCCTGCACATGTCTCTGCTGGGTAGGACAGTGCTTGGGAACCCATGTCTGTCAGGCCCTTGCCGGCAGGGTGCGGGGCCCCTCTGCTCCAGGGTTGCTTCTGTATAGCCCACCCAGGGTCCCTTGGAGCCTGGTGCTCTCCATGCGGCCCTGGGTCTGTGCGGCTAAGCAACCGCTGTAGAAGGCATCCAGTTGTGCTTCCCTCCCCTCTGACAGAGCTCTCACTGCTGGAGCCCTTGGCTGTGTGGAACCCTCCGGCCCCTAACTCCTCCCCAAGGAGGACTGGGGCCTAGGTCTAAAGGCAGAACAGGAGTGGAGCTGAGGCCAGGAAAGCACCCGTGACATCCCCCAGCCGCCCACAGCCAGCTCCTTCCTGGGCAGTAAGCCGAGGAGCGAGTCAAGTCTGGGCAAGGATCGCTCAGGGCAGGGCAGCATCACGCCCAGGGCTCTGCCAGATCGGGTCTCTGAGCAGAGCTGGAGCTCTGTCGTTTTGGAGGCACACTCGGGCCTTCCCCATCAGGGCTTGCAGACGCTCACAGCTGGGCTGCCTCGTCTTCCCCCGAGGAAGCTCGATTCCTTGCATGCTGTGCACTCGGCTTCCAGGCAGGGGTGCCACACCGTTTCTGGAAGTCTGGGCTCAGGGGCTATTTCCCCTGAGCTGGGGCTCTGGGCAGGAGCCCGGACACGCAGCAACAGGCCTTAACCTCCTGTACACGTCTCTGCTGGTTAGAAGAGTGCTAGGGAACCCATGTCTGTCAGGCCTTTGACGGCAGTGAGTGGAGCCCCTCTGCTCCAGGGCTGGTGCTGTATAACCCACACAGGGGCTCTTGGAGCCTGCTGCCCTTTGTGCGGCGCTGGGTCTGTGAGGCCAAGCAACCACTGGAGAAGCCATCCAGTTGCCCTTCCCTTCCCTCTGACAGAGCTCTCACTGCTGGAGCCCTTGGCTGTGTGGAACACACTGGCCCCAACCTCTCCCCAAGGAGGCCTGGGGCCTAGGTGGAAAGGCAGGGCAGGAGAGAAGCTGAGGCCAGGAAGGCACCTGGGACATCCCCCAGCCGCCCACAGCCTGCCCGTTCCTGGGCAGTAAGCCTAGCAGAGAGGCAAGACTGGGCAAGGCTCACTCAGGGCAGAGCAGCCTGGCATCCAGGGCTCTGCCAGATCGGGCCTCTGAGCAGAGCTGGAGCTCTGCTGTTCTGGAGGTGCACTGAGGCCTTCCACATCAAGGCTTACAGATGCACGAAGCTGGGCTGCCTCATCTTCCCCCAAGGAGGCTCGCATCCCCGCATGCTGGGCACTCGGCTTCCAGACGGGTGCGCCACGCATCTCCTGGAGGTCTGGGCTCAGGGACTCTTTCCCCTGAGCTGGGGCTGTGGGTGGGGGCCCAGACACACAGGGGTAGGCCCTAACCTCCTGCACACTTCTCTGCTGGGTAGGAGAGTGCTAGGGAATGCACATCTGTCAGGCCCTTGCCCTCGGCGAGCGGAGCCCCTCTACTCCAGGGCTGCTAGTGTCTAGCCCACCCAGGGGCCCTTGAAGCCTGGTGCTGTCCATGCGGCGCTGGGTCTGTGTGGCCAAGCAACCGCTGGAGAAGCCATCCAGTTGCCCTTCCCTTCGCTCTGACAGAGCTCTCACTGCTGGAGCCCTTGGCTTTGTGGAACCCACCAGCCCCTAACCCCTCCCCAGGAGGCCTGGGGCCCAGGTGGAAAGCCAGGGCAGGAGCGGAGCTGAGGCCAGGAAGGTGCCCTTGACATCCCCCAGCTGCCCACAGCCTGCTCCTTCCTGGGCAGTAAGCACGTAGCGAGGCAAGTCTGCGCAAGGCTCGCTCAGGGCAGAGCAGCCTGGCACCCAGGGCTCTGCCAGATCAGGCCTCTGAGCAGAGCTGGAACTCTGCCATTCTGGAGGCACACTCGGGCCTTCCCCATCAGGACTTGCAGACACACGCAGCTGGCTGCCTCGTCTTCCCCTGAGGAGGCTCGCTTCCCCGCATGCTCTGCACTTGGCTTCCAGGCAGGGGCGCCACATGGCTCCTGGTGGTCTGGGCTCAGGGGCTCTTTCCCCTGAGCTGCAGCTGTGGACGGGAGCCCAGACATGCAGGGGCAGGTCCAAACCACCTGCACACGTCTCTGCTGTGTCATGAATTCTGGCTCTACTTCTCTGTAGTCTCAATCCTCGTCCTGCAAGGGCAAGCTAATAGAGACCTATGGGCCTTAGAAGCACTCACTTTACCCCATAACCCTAATAGTAGTGCGAACTTTAACACTAACTCAAACCCGGACCCTGACCCTGTCCCAAATCCTGAACTTGAATCCTAACAAGTTTGGACTTTCCCCGAACCCTAACCCTGAACCCTAACCCTAACCTGAACCCTGAACCCTGAACACTCAGCCCTGAACCCAAACTTGAACATGTAAGTGGGTTGCCCAAACCCTAAGCCTAACTCTAACCCCAAACTCTGAACCCCAACAAGTAATGGGGTTGCCCAAACCCTAACGCTAACTCTATCCCCAAACCCCGAATCCGAACTCTAACCCGAACCCAGAACCCAGACACTAACCCGAACCCTGAACCCTGAACCCCCATCCCTGATCCCTTACCCTAATCCTAAACCCTATCCCTAATCCCCATCCCTAAACTCTAACCCTAACCCTGATCTCCAATCCCGAATCCGAAACCTAACAATAAATCTCTACATTAAAAATAAACTTTTCTGTCCTAAGCCCTCCCCTTCCTGTCCCCAGTCCCCTAAAAGCAAAAGGGGGTCAGTCCGTTGCACTCTAGGGCACTACCTAGCCTACGTGCCTGCCTGACTACTTACCTACTCTACCTGCCTGGTGTGGCATTCTAGCTCCTGACCTACAGACCCTAACATGCCT
Organism: Cephalophus harveyi; assembly: GCA_006410635.1. Taxonomy (NCBI): domain Eukaryota; kingdom Metazoa; phylum Chordata; class Mammalia; order Artiodactyla; family Bovidae; genus Cephalophus; species Cephalophus harveyi. The sequence goes on along the minus strand of SJYT01071237.1, from coordinate 168,007 downwards.
TAAAAAAGGAAAGCACCTGTCCTCCAAACCGCTACACTACAGAGATTTGCTGGGTCTGTCTTGGCTTCTGGGCACTCTTCAAGACTCCGCCCACCAGGGCAGGCTAATAGAGAACTGTGGGCCCTATAGGCGGTCCCTTTAACCCACAACCCTAATGCTCACGCCAACCCTAAGGCGAACCCGAAAGCTGACCCTGACCCTGACCTGAAGCCTAACCCACACCCCGACCCCGAACCCTAAGAAGAGAGGGGGTTCTCAGAACCCTAACCATAACTCCGAACCTGAACCCGAACCCTAACCATAACCCCAAACCCGAACCCAAGCCCAAACCCTAACAAGTGGGGGGTTTCCCCAAACCCTAACCCTAACCATAACCCCGAACCCAAACCCTACCCCTAACCCCGAACCCCGAACCCAAACACTAACCTCGACCCTGAACCCCAAACAATTGAGGGGGTTCCCCAAACCCTAGCCCTAACTGCGAACCCCAAACTCCAAACCCCGAACCCCAAACCCCTGACCGAAACCGTGAACTCCAAAACCCGAACACCAAACCCCAAACTCCGAACCCGAACCATGAACCCCTAACCCAAACCCCAAACCCCAAACTGAGAACCCTAACGCGAACCCCAAACTGCACACTCTGAATCCCAAACCCCTACCCAAAAACCAAAACCCAAACCCCTAAATCCAACCCTGAAACACAAACCCCTAAGCCAAACCCCGAACCCTTAAACCCCTAAGCCAAACCCCGAACCCTTATCCCAAACACCAAACCCTGAACCCGAAAACCCTAACCCGAACCCCGAACTCCAAACCCTAACCCCAAACCCCTAACCCAAATGCCGACTCCATACCCTGAACTCCAAATCCCAACACCTGAACCCCAAACCCCGAACCTGAAACCGTAATTCCAAAGTCCGAACCCCAAATCCCTAACCCAACCCCAAACCCCAAACCCCTAACCTAAACCCCAACTCCAAACCCCGAACCCCAAATCCCAACACCTGAACCCCAAACCCCAAATCCCAAACCCGAAACCCTAATTCCAAAGTCCAAACCCCAAATCCCTAACCCAACCGCAAACCCAAAACCCCTAAACCGAACCCCAAACACCTAAACCGAACCTCAAACACCCAAACCTGAACCCCGAACACCAAACCCGCAAACCCAAACAATAACCATGAAGCCCTCAACCGAACCACAAACCCCTAACCCGAATCCCTAACCCCTAACCCCGACCGCCAAACACAGAACCTGATCCGTGAACCCCTAACCTGAAATACAAACCCCAAACCCCCAACCCCGAACCCAAACCGCAAACCCCTAACCCGAACCCCAAATCCCTAATCCAAAACACCAAACTCCAGACCTCGAACCTGAAATGAGAACCCTTAACCAGAAACCCAAACCCCACACCTGAACCCCAAACCTTTAATCCGAACCCCAAAACCCGAACCTGAACCCCAAACACCTAACGCGAACTGCCAACACTTAACGTGAATCCCTAACCCGAACCCAAACCCCGAATTCCAAATCCCGAATACCAAACCCCAAACCCCTATCTCGAACACTAAATCCCTAACCCTAACCCTGAACCCCAAACCTCGAACCCAAACCACAAACCCCGAACCAGAAACCCTAACCCAAACCCCAAACTACAAACCCCGAACCTCAAACACCTACCCCAAACCCCTAAACAGAGCCCCAAACTCCAAACCCTGAACCCCTAACCATGAACGTGAAACCCAAACCCCAAACCCCTAACCCAAACCCTACCTAACCTATCTGCCTAGCCTGGGATTTGAACCCCTGACCTATGGACCACAGCCTGCCCTAAAAAAAAAAAAAAAAAAAAAAAACCGCTGCCACTAAACCACTACACTAAGAGGCCTTTTTCCAAAGTTGGCTTCCAGGCACCCTTCAAGCCTCGACCTGCCAGGGCCAGCTAATAAACTATGGGCCATAGAGGCGGTCACTTTAACCCACAACTCTAACGCTAACCCAAACCCTGACACTGACCCTGACACGAACCCTAACATGAGCCCTGACCCCGAGCCCTAAGAAGAGAGAGGGTTCCCCGAACCCTAACCCTAACCCCGAACCTGAACCCTAACAAGTGGGGGGATTGCCTGAATGCTATCCCTAACCCTAACAATAAATCTCTAAATTAAAAATAAACTTTTCTGGTCTGAGCCCCGCCCCTTGCGGTCCCCTGCCCCCTAAAAGCAAAAGGGGGGTTGGTCCCTTGCACTCTAGGGCCCTACCTAGCCTACCTGGTGCCTGCCTACCTAGCTAACCTACCTGCCTGGCCTGGGACTCGAACTCCTGACCTATGAATCTTAGCTTGCCTTAAAAAGGGGAAAAAAAAAAAGCCAGCTGCTCTAACCACTATTCTATGGGTGCTTGCTGGCTCTAGTTTGGCTTCCAGGCACTCTACAAGCCTCTGCCCACCAGGGCCAGCTAATAGAGAACTATGGGCCGTAGAGGCAGTCACCTTAACCCATAACCCTAATGTTAAGCCGAACCCTAACCCAAACTATGACACCAAACCCTAAGAAGAGAGGGGGTTCCCCAAACCCGAACCCTAACAAGTGGGAGGATTGCCCGAATCCTATCCCTAACCCTAACCCTAACAATAAACCTCTAAAAAAAAATAAACTTTTCTGGTCTAAGCCCCGCCCCTTGCAGTCCCCCACCCCCTAAAAGCAAAAGAGGGTCGGACCCTTGCACTCTAGGGCCCTACCTAGCATACCTGCCTGCCTGCCTGCCTACCTAGCTAACCTACCTGCCTGGCCTGGGATATAGCTTGCCTTAAAAAAATAAATAAATAAACACCTGTCCACCCAAGTGCTACGCTATGGATGCTTGCTATCTCCAGCTTTACTTCCAGGCTCTCTTCAAGCCTCGGCCCGCCAGAGCTGGCTAATAGAGAACTATGGGCCGTGGAGGCAGTCACCTTAACCCATAACCTTAATGCTAACCCGAACCCTAACCCGAAGTATGACACTGAACCCTAAGAAGAGAGGGGGTTCCCCGAACTGACCCCTAATAAGTGGGGGGGTTGCTCGAACCCTAACCCGAACCTGAACCCTAACCCTAATCCTAACAAGTGGGGGGTTTCCCCAAACCCTAACCCTACCCCGAACCCCGAACCCCCAACCCAAACACTAACCTTGACCCTGAACCCCAAACAATTGAGGGGGTTCCCCAAACCCTAACCCTAACTGCGAACCCCGAACTCCAAACCCCGAACCCCAAACCCCTAACTGAAACACTGAACTGCAAAGCCCGATTCCCAAACCCCAAACTCTGAACCCAAACCGTGAACCCCTAACCCCAACCTCAAACCGCACACTCTGAATCCCAAACCCCTACCCGAACCCTGAAACCCAAACCCCAAAACCCAACCCTGAAACCCAAACCCCTAGCCAAACCCCGAATCCCTAACCCAAACCCCAAACCCCAAACCCCGAACCCGAAAACCCTAACCCAAACCCTGAACTCCAAACCCTAACCCCAAACCCCTAACCCAAATGCCGACTCCATACCCCTAACTCCAAACCCCTAACCTGAACCCCGAGCCACTAACCCAAACCCCAAACCCCAATCCCCTAACCTGAACCCTGAATTCCAAACCCAAACCCCACACTCTGAACCCCAAACCCCGAACCCCAAACATCAAACCCCGAGCACCAAACTCGAACCCCAAACCCCTAACCCGAATCCCTAACCCGTAACCCCGACCGCCAAACACAGTACCGATCCGTGAACCCCTAACCCGAAATACAAACCCCAAACCCCCAACCCCCAACCCCAAACCTCAAACCCAAACCGCAAACCCCGAACAGGAAACCCTAACCCAAACCCCGAACTCCAAACCCCAAACCTCAAACAC
>SJYT01071237.1:142987-163371 GCA_006410635.1 Cephalophus harveyi | reverse complement strand
CGAACCCCGAACCCCAAACCCCTAACCCGAATCCCTAACTCCAAAGTTCGAACCCCAAACTCCTAACCCGAACCCGAACACCAAAGCCCTAACCCCGAACTCCAAACTCCAAACCCCAAACCCTGAACCCCAAACCCGAGCCCCGAGCCCCAAACACGAACCCTGAACTCCAAACCCTGAACCCCAAACCCCAAACCCCTAACCCGAATCCCTAACTCCAAAGTCTGAACCCCAAATCCCTAACCCAAACCCTGAAAACCAAACTCCTAACCTGAACCCCGAACTCCAAACTGCAAATTCCAAACCCCAAACCCAAACCCTGAACCCCAAACCCCAAACAAGAACCCCGAACTCCAAACCCTGAACCCTGAAACCCAAACCCCTAACCCGAACCCAGAACCCCAAACCCCTAACCCGAATCTCTATCTCCAAAGTCCAAACCCGAAACCCCTAATCCGAACCCTGAACCCCAAACTCTGAACCCCAAACCCAATCCCCAAACCCCAAACCCTGAACCCTGCACCCAAACCCTAGTCTCAAACCCAAACCCCGAACAAGTGGGGGGTTGCCCAAACCCTAATACTAACCCCAAACCCCAAACCCCTAACCCGAACCCTGAACCCCAAACCCCTAACCCGAATCTCTATCTCCAAAGTCCAAACCCGAAACCCCTAATCCGAACCCTGAACCCCAAACTCTGAACCCCAAACCCAATCCCCAAACCCCAAACCCTGAACCCTGCACCCGAACCCTAGTCTCAAACCCAAACCCCGAACAAGTGGGGGGTTGCCCAAACCCTAATCCTAACCCCAAACCCCAACCTGAACCATAACAAGTGTGGGGTTGCCCGAACCCTAACCCTAATCCTAACCCTGACAATAAACCTCTAAAATAAAAATAAACTTTTCTGGTCTAAGCCCTGCTCCCTAAAAGCAAAAGTTTGAATAAAGCAGGGAATTTGAACTCCTGAACTAGGAAGCCTAACCGCTATGCTATTCAGGTTTATTAGGTCTTCTGTTGCTCCCAGGCACTGTTCAAGCCTTGGCCTGCCAGGATCTGGTTCTATAGAATATCATGGCTGTCCTAGGTCAGGTGATCTTTGCTTTCTGTAGTCAGTTTTATCCCTGAATCATAGCCAGATCAGCTGAGAAAAAGCTTGGATTGCCTCGGTGGGGTGGATTTGCTTGTCCTTGTGTTTCACCGGGAGGCAGTAGCGGTCCCCCGGGCCTGTCCTGGAAGTGGGCGTGGGGGTGGGGCGCACTGTGAGCGTTACAAATAATGGAGTTTGATATTGCGATATAGCTGGGGGTTTTATATTGATAATTGTTGTAATAAAATTAATAGCTCCTAAAATGGAGGAGACACCTGCTAGGTGTAGAGAAAAGATAGTTAGGTCTACAGAGGCTCCTGCGTGGGCTAGATTACCAGCTAAAGGGGGGTATACAGTTCAGCCTGTTCCTGCTCCAGCTTCGACTATTGAGGAAGCTAGAAGTAATAAGAAAGAAGGGGGGAGGAGTCAGAAGCTTATATTGTTTATTCGGGGGAAGGCTATATCAGGAGCGCCAATTATTAGGGGGACTAGTCAATTGCCGAATCCTCCGATTATGATTGGCATAACTATAAAGAAAATTATCACAAATGCATGTGCGGTTACGATTACATTGTAGATTTGGTCGTCTCCGAGTAGGGTTCCAGGTTGGCCTAGTTCGGCACGGATTAGTAGGCTTAAGGCTGTTCCTACTATACCAGCTCAAGCACCAAATAGTAAGTATAGAGTACCGATATCCTTATGGTTGGTTGAGAATAGTCAGCGATTAATGAACATAGGTAGAATGGCTGAGTGAGGCATTAGACTGTAAATCTAAAGACAGAGGTTGAATTCCTCTTTTTACCAAGTCCTGTGGTGAATTTCACGTTGAATTGCAAATTCAGAGAAGCAGCTTCAATTCTGCCGGGGCTTCTCCCGCCTTTTTTTTCTCGCGGCGGGAGAAGTAGATTGAAGCCAGTTGATTAGGGTATTTAGCTGTTAACTAAAGTTTCGTGGGGGTGGATCCCACCAATCTAGAGAGGACTTAGCTTAATTAAAGTAATTGGTTTGCATTCAATAGATGTAAGATATAGTCTTGCAGTCCTTATCAGGAATTAAGTAAATTGTACTTGCTTAGGGCTTTGAAGGCTCTTGGTCTATTTAACCTAAATTCCTATTCTAGCACTGATAGAATTGGTGTGAGTGGCAGAAGTAGGGTGGATATTACAGTTATTGTTGGTAGTAGGGTTATTTGTTTTATGTTGGAGAATTGTCATTTTATTTTTATATTATTTGTGGAGGGAAATATTGTTAGTGCAGTGGAGTATGTGAGTCGTATGTAGAAATAGAGGTTTAGTAGTGCTGTGATTGCTATAAGGGTAGGTATAATAATACTATTGTTTTTTGTCATTTCTTGGATAATTAGTCATTTTGGTATAAATCCTGAGAGAGGAGGAAGTCCTCCTATTGATAGAAGGGTGACAAGGGCCAGGGCGGTTATAATGGGTGCTTTATTTCATGTGTGTGATAGTGATAGGGTAGTGGTAGTTGAGTTAGCTATAAATAGCATGAATATGGTGGAGGTTATGATAATATAGATAATTAAGTTCAGTAATGTTATAGTGGGGTTATATGGTAGAATTGCTGTTATTCAGCCTATGTGGGCAATTGATGAATAAGCTATGATTTTTCGTAGTTGGGTTTGGTTTAATCCTCCTCAGCCTCCAATTATGATTGATAGAATTGATAGGGTTAGGATTAGGTTTAGGTTGATGGATGGGAAAATTTGATAAAACACTGATATTGGAGCTAGTTTTTGTCATGTAAGTAGGATTAGGCCGGATGATAGGGGAATGCCTTGTGTTACTTCTGGGACTCAGAAGTGGAATGGGGCTATTCCTAATTTTATAGCGAGGGCCATTGTTATAAGTATAGATGCTATTGGGTTAAATAGTTTTATTACAGTTCATTGGCCTGAGTATATTAAGTTGATAATGATGGCTATTATTAGTAGCATTGAGGCTGTTGATTGGGTTAGGAAATATTTAGTTGATGCTTCTGTAGCTCGTGGGTTATGTTTTTTTATTATAATAGGAATAATTGCGAGTATGTTTATTTCAAATCCAATTCAGATGAGTAGTCAGTGGGAGCTAATTATAACGATAATGGTTCCTAGTATAATCGTTGATAGGATAATGATGAAGATAATTGGGTTTATTAGTACGGGAAGGATATAAACCAACATTTTCGGGGTATGGGCCCGATAGCTTAATTAGCTGACCTTACTATTAGAATTTGGTGTAATTGGGAGCACGAAGAGTTTTGGATTCTTAGGAGTAGGTTCAATTCCTATAGTTCTAGAAATAAGAGGGTTTAAACCTCTATAATTTACTCTATCAAAGTAACTCTTTTGTCAGACATATTTCTTATGTTTGAGGGGGAATGCTTGATAGAAGGATGGGCAGTGATACATGTCATATGCATAGGGCTAGAGTTAGGGGTAAAAAATTTTTTCATAATAAGTGTATTAGTTGATCGTAGCGGAATCGGGGGTAGGATGCTCGGATTCATAGAAAGGAGATTGTGAGTAGTAGTGATTTGATAATGAAGTTAATTGTGTAGAGTTCTGGTATGTATGGGTTGTGGAATGCTCCTAGAAATAAGATTGTTGTAAAGATATTTATTATAATAATATTTGCGTATTCTGCTATAAAGAATAAGGCAAATGGTCCTGCTGCGTATTCTACGTTAAAGCCTGAGACTAATTCTGATTCTCCTTCGGTGAGATCGAATGGAGCTCGATTTGTTTCTGCTAGTGTAGAGATAAATCATATTATTGCTAAAGGTCATGCCGGAAAGATTAGTCATACTTGTTCTTGTGTGATAATTAGGGTGGAAAGGGTATAGGATCCACTTATTAGTAGTACGGATAGTAGAATAATTGCTAGTGTAACTTCATATGAGATTGTTTGTGCTACTGCTCGTAGTGCTCCGATTAGTGCGTATTTTGAGTTGGAGGCTCAACCTGATCAGAGAATAGAGTATACAGCTAGGCTTGATATAGCTAATATAAATAGGACTCCTAGATTTATGTTGATGAGTGGGTAGGGTTAGCTATAGTGTGTCAGCGGTTGTAGAGTTACTTTCGTCATTTATTTTTATTATAATTATGACTTTTTACGGCTTAATTAAAATTTAACTCTATTTGATTGAAGGCTTTAACACGCTTTACGCCGTGTTCCTATTAATTTGGGTTAATCGTATGACCGCGGTGGCTGGCACGAGATTTACCAACCCTAGTTAATATAACTTAGTCGAACTTTCGTTTATGGCTTAATTTCTATCACTGCTGTTTCCCGTGGGGGTGTGGTTAAGCAAGGTGTTGTGAGCTACAAGGTGTGTGCTTGATACCTGCTCCTCTTGGTTCTGTTAGACTCGGAGGGCATTTTCACCGGGGTGTGGATGCTTGCATGTGTAAGTTTATTAAGAATCAATAGGAAGGCTGGGACCAAACCTATGTGTTTATGGAGTTTATATACTCATCTAGGCATTTTCAGTGCCTTGCTTTAATATTAAGCTACATTAACTAGATATTATGATGTAAGCAAGCACTTACATGCTTATTTTATATGGAGTGCTAATTTGAGTATTAAAAACGTGATAAATTTGAATAAGTATCTAGGGAGGAGCGTGTCAGAAATGATGGTAGGTATATAAGGGGGGAAGGGGGGATATGGATTAATATGTATAATACAGTTTTATGTCCTGCTACCATTAATTATGATGCTCGTGCCTACCATTATGGTGATGCTCAAGATGCAGTTAAGTCCAGCTATGTCTTGAAGACTCGGAGGGCATTCTCACCGGGGTGCGGATGCTTGCATGTGTAAGTTTATTGATGGTTAACAGGAAGGCTGGGACCAAACCTATGTGTTTATGGAGTTAGAGCACTCATCTAGGCATTTTCAGTGCCTTGCTTTAATTTTAAGCTACATTAACTACTGGTCATGGGGAGGACCCAGGCACTTATATACTTGCTTTGGTTGGAGTGCCAATTTAAGTATTGAAAATGTGATAAATTTAAATAAGTATCTAGGGGGAAGCATGTTAAAAATGGTGGGAGGTATATAGGGGGGAGAGTGGTGGCAGGGGGAGGGTTGAATGGGTAGTCCGAGGTGTAATATCTTATGTCCTGCGACCATTAATTATGATGCTCGTGCCTACCATTATGGTGATGCTCAAGATGCAGTTAAGTCCAGCTACAATTTATGCTCCGGGTCAGGGCCTCAGACGGCCATAGCTGAGTCCAAGCATCCCCAAAAATTAAAAAATACCAAATGTATGACAGCACAGTTATGTGTGAGCATGGGCTGATTAGTCACTAGTCCATCGAGATGTCTTATTTAAGAGGAAAGAGTGGGCAGTTTAGGTGAGATGGCCCTGAAGAAAGAACCAGATGTCTGATAAAATTCATTGAGTAGCTACCCCCACAATCAATGGGCCCGGAGCGAGAAGAGGGATCCCTGCCAAGCGGGTTGATGGTTTCACGCGGCACGGTCGTTAAGGGGGCGGGATGATCTAGGGGGCGGGATATGCATGTTGAGGAGGATGGATTTGACTTAAATCTGCCATGTACGATGAACAATCATATGTGCTATGTACTGTCAATAGAAGCATGTACTTGCTTATACGCATGGACTAGAACAGATAATGTACTATATACATGTATGTCCTTATTACATTAATCCTTACTGTACTTGCTTATATGCATGGGGAAAATCATGTAATGTACTATATACATAATATGTCTGTGTAACATTAATTCTATGTACTCATGACTGAAACAGTACTGTGTAGCATGCATGTACTTGGGGACATATTGTTTAATGCGTGCTACTAATGTGGGGCTACAAAGTGTAAAGTTTGCATTATATTTTTGGATTTTTGGCGAATTTAATACTGGGAAGGCTCTTGGTATTTGCGGGGGTATATTGATAGCTTCAGGGAATAGTTTAAATAGAACTTCAGCTTTGGGTGTTGATAGTGGGGCTCTAGTCTCTTCCTTGAGTCTTAGGGAGGTTGGTTGTTCTCCTTTTCTGGTTTACAAGACCAGCGTATTTAATGTACTACAAAGACCTATCTTCACTTTAGGAGGTTGTTTTCGATAGTGCTAGCTATTGGTATTAGCACCAGAATAAGGAGGAAGTATATAATAGATGCTAGTTGTCCGATGATAATGTATGGGTGTTCCACTGGTTGTCCCCCAGTTCATGTGAGTGTTAGCAGGTCCGCTACTAGGATTCAGAATAGGCATTGGCTGATTGGTCGGAATATTATGCTTCGCTGTTTGGAAGTGTGAAGTAATGGTATGAGGGTTAGAATTAGGATTGAGAGGACTAGGGCTAGGACTCCTCCTAGTTTGTTTGGAATTGATCGTAAGATTGCGTATGCAAATAGGAAATACCACTCGGGCTTGATGTGAGGGGGTGTGTTGAGTGGGTTTGCTGGGGTATAGTTGTCTGGATCTCCAAGCAAGTCGGGTGAGAATAATACTAGAGTCATTAAGGCTAGGACGAGTAGTAGGGCACCTAGGATGTCTTTAATGGTATAGTAGGGGTGGAATGGGATTTTGTCTGTGTCTGATGAGATTCCTGTGGGGTTATTAGATCCTGTTTCGTGGAGGAACAGTAGGTGGACTATGGCAAGGGCTGCGATGATAAATGGGAAGATAAAGTGGAAGGCGAAAAATCGAGTGAGGGTTGCTTTGTCCACTGAAAAGCCCCCTCAGATTCACTCAACTAAGTTTGTGCCAATATATGGGATTGCTGAGAGGAGGTTAGTGATGACTGTGGCCCCTCAGAATGATATTTGTCCTCATGGGAGCACATAGCCTATGAATGCTGTGGCTATTGTTGCGAATAGGAGGATTACTCCGATGTTTTATGTTTCTATGTAAGCGTAGGACCCATAGTAGAGGCCTCGCCCTACGTGTATGAACAGGCAGATGAAGAATATGGATGCTCCGTTCGCGTGCATATATCGGATGATTCAGCCGTAATTTACGTCTCGGCAGATGTGGGTAACGGAGGAAAATGCTGTTGTTGTGTCGGTTGTATAATGTATTGCTAGAAATAGACCTGTTAAAATTTGTAGAATCAGGCAGATACCTAGAAGGGAGCCAAAGTTTCATCACGACGAGATGTTTGATGGGGCTGGGAGGTCGATGAATGCGTTGTTTACAATTTTTAATAGTGGGTGAGTTTTTCGAATGTTGGTCATTAGTGTTCTTGTAGTTGAATGACAACGATGGTTTTTCATATCATTAGTCGTGGTTAGATTCCATGCAAGAATAATGATAACATACATTGTGTTTATTTTAAGTATTATTTTTGTGATTGGTTTTGTAGGGTTTTCTTCAAAGCCTTCACCTATTTACGGGGGGTTGGGTTTAATTGTGAGTGGCGGGGTTGGTTGTGGGATTGTGTTGAATTTTGGTGGGTCTTTTTTAGGTTTGATAGTTTTCTTAATTTATTTGGGGGGTATAATGGTGGTATTTGGTTATACAACGGCTATAGCTACTGAGCAATATCCCGAGATTTGAGTGTCTAATAAGGTTGTTTTAGGGGCATTTGTTACTGGTTTGTTAATAGAATTTTTGATGGTTTACTATGTGTTGAAGGATGAAGAAGTAAAGGTTGTATTTGAGTTTAATGGTTTAGGGGACTGGGTAATTTATGATACGGGGGATTCTGGGTTTTTTAGTGAGGAGGCTATAGGGATTGTGGCTTTGTATAGTTATGGTACTTGGTTAGTTATTGTGACTGGCTGATCTTTGTTGATTGGTGTTGTGGTTATTATGGAAATTACTCGTGGAAATTAAATAGGATCGTGCTGGTGAGGATTGTGACTAGGAAAGAGAGGAAATATAATTTAATTAGGCCTTTTTGGTTTGTGATTATGGTAGATATTTTTATTTGAATTAGTGATTTGGTTGGTTATTGTGACTGGTTGGTCCTTGTTTATTGGTGTTGTGGTTATTATGGAGGTTACTCGTGGAAATTAAATAGGATCGTGCTGATGAGGATTGTGATTAGAAAAGAGAGAAAATACAATTTAATCAGGCCTTTTTGGCTGGTGATTATGGTAGATATTTTTATTTGAATTAGTGAGGTGGTTTTTGGTAGGATGTTTTCTAGTCAGATAAGGTCTAGGAGGGAGGATGCTGATTTTTGGCTTATTGTTAGGTTTAAATAGGGAGTTAGGCGGTGTATAATTATAGGATAATACCCTAGGAGGTTGGAGAATTTAAAGGTGTTAGATGGATAATTAAATTTTAGGTTGTGGGTTATGTTGCTGATTTCTAGTGCTAGAATAAAGCCTAGGATTGTGACTGCTAAGGCTGTTATTTTTAGGTAGTAGGGCATAGTTATTTGAGGGATTGTTGTTGGAGGAATGTTGTTGGAGATAATGAATCCTGCGAAAAGACTTCCGATTAGTAGACGCTTGATGGAGTTAATTAGAAAGGGGTTATTTTCGTTGATGATAATAAGGGTTGGGAATCGGGGTTGTCCCAAGAGTGCGAAGAAAATAATTCGGGTGCTGTAGATTGCTGTGAAGGAGGTGGCGATTAGTGTTATTAAAAGGGCTCAGGCGTTGGTGTATGACGTGTTGGCGGATTCAATAATTAAGTCTTTGGAGTAGAATCCGGTAAGGAAGGGTATTCCTGTTAGTGCGAGGCTGCCGATAATTAGGGCTGTTGTAGTGAATGGTATCGTTTTGAATAATCCTCCTATTTTTCGAATGTCTTGTTCGTCATTTAGGCTGTGGATGATAGAGCCGGAGCATATAAATAGTATGGCTTTGAAGAAGGCATGGGTGCAGATANTCCTGTTAGTGCGAGACTGCCGATGATTAGGGCTGTTGTAGTGAATGGTATTGTTTTGAATAATCCTCCTATCTTTCGAATGTCTTGTTCGTCATTCAGGCTGTGGATAATAGAGCCGGAGCATATAAATAGCATGGCCTTAAAGAAGGCATGGGTGCAGATGTGAAGAAATGCTAGGTAGGGTTGGTTGATGCCGATTGTAACTATTATAAGGCCTAGTTGACTTGATGTGGAGAAAGCAATAATTTTTTTAATGTCATTTTGGGTGAGGGCACATATTGCTGTAAATAATGTGGTAATAGCCCCTAGGCATAATATAATGGACTGGGCAAATTTGTTGTTTTCTGTTAGTGGGTAGAAGCGGATTAGGAGGAAAATGCCCGCTACGACCATCGTGCTTGAATGGAGTAGTGCTGAGACAGGGGTTGGACCTTCTATTGCAGAGGGTAGTCATGGGTGTAGGCCGAATTGTGCGGATTTTCCAGTTGCGGCTAGAATTAAGCCTATTAGGGGCAGGTTGGAGTTATTTGGATTTAGTATAAAGATTTGTTGAAGGTCTCAAGTGTTGAGGTTGGTTAGGAATCATGCTATTGCTAGGATAAATCCAATATTGCCGATGCGGTTGTACAGAATTGCTTGTAGGGCTGCTGTGTTTGCGTCTGCTCGTCCGTGCCATCATCCGATGAGTAGGAATGATATAATTCCAACCCCTTCTCAGCCAATGAATAGTTGGAACAGGTTGTTTGCGGTGACAAGAATGAGTATTGTAATGAGAAACAGGAGTAGGTATTTGAAGAATTGATTGATGTTGGAGTCTGAGTGTATATATCATATTGAGAATTCTATAATAGATCATGTTACAAATAGTGCTACTGGGACGAATATTATTGAGAAATAGTCTATTTTGAAGCTGAGGGATAGTTTGAGGGTTTGTATTGTTAGTCAGTGTCAGTTTGAGATAATTGCTTCCTGTCCTGTGTAAATAAATATTATTGTAGGGATTATGCTAATAAGAAAGGCATATGAGATAGTTGTTTTTACGTAGAGTGGGTAGTTAGAGGTTTTATAGGTGGGGGAACTTGTTATTATGATAGGAATGGTTAGTAGGAGTAGGGTTATTAATGTGAAGGAGGAGAATATGTTTATTACTTTTATTTGGAGTTGCACCAATTTTTTGGTTCCTAAGACCAATGGATAACTACTATCCTTTAAAAGTTTGAAAAAGCCATGTTGTTAGGCATGGGGGCATAGAATTAGCAGTTCTTGCGTACTTTTTCGGTAAACAAGAAGATGGTAGCTTCTGTTATTAGATTCACAATCTAATGTTTTTCCTTAAACTATATTTACAGTATAGGGGTCCTAGGATGATTTTTGGGTTTAGGGATAGGAGTAGTAAGGGTAAGATGTGCAGTGATATGAGTGCATTTTCTCGTGTAAAAGAAGGTGAGATGTTGTTGATGTGGTGAGCGTATTTACCTCGTTGTGTTGTGATTAGCATGTAGAGGGAGTATAGGGCGGTAATTACTATATTTAACCCCATTAGAATAATTGTAATGTTAGATCAAGAAAATGTTGATATAACTACAAATAGTTCTCCGATTAAGTTAATTGTTGGGGGTAGGGCTAGATTAGTTAAGCTTGCTAGGAGTCATCAGGTGGCTATTAATGGAAGGAGTGTTTGTAGGCCGCGGGCTAGAATTATTGTTCAGCTATGGATTCGTTCGTAGTTGGAGTTTGCTAGGCAGAAGAGTATGGAGGACGTAAGGCCATGGGCGACTATTAGGGCTGTGGCTCCTATATAGCTTCAGGGTGTTTGGATAAGGATAGCTACGATGACAAGTGCTATGTGGCTGACGGAGGAGTATGCGATGAGGGATTTTAAGTCCGTTTGGCATAGACAGATTGAGCTGGTCATAATTATGCCCCATAAGGATAGTATAATGAATGGATATGCTATGAAGTTGGTTACTGGATTTAGGAGTAATGTAATTCGTAGCATACCGTATCCTCCTAGTTTTAGTAAGACTGCTGCAAGGACTATAGAGCCTGCAATGGGGGCTTCTACGTGGGCTTTGGGTAGTCAGAGGTGGAGGCCATACAGTGGTATTTTTACTATGAAGGCTATTATGCATGCTAGTCATATGAAGACATTGGATCAGGAGTTGGATATTGGTTGTGCTCAGTATTGGAGGACTAGGAAATTTAGGGATCCCGTTGTATTTTGAATGTAGATAAGTGCGACCAGTAGGGGTAAGGATCCTACTAGTGTGTAAAATAGAAAGTAAAGGCCTGCGTTCAGGCATTCTGTTTGGTTCCCTCATCGGGTAATGATAATAAGTGTTGGGACTAGTGTTGCTTCAAATAGGACATAAAAAAGAATTAGTTCTGTGGCGGTAAATGTTATGATTAGGAATAGTTGTAGTAGAATTAGTATCGTAATGAATAGTTTTTTTCTGCTGATCAAGAATAACAGTAAGATTAAAAGAGACTAGTTGAGGGGTTTTAGCATTGTGAGATGGCCATTGGCTTTTTTTCTTAGGTTTTTCTTTTTTTTAATTGAGGTATAGCTTGTGTACAATATTATATAAATTTCAGGGGTACAACATATTGATTTGCAATTTTAAAGGCTATACTCCATTTATAGTTATAAAATATTGGCTATATTTTCTGATATATCATATATCCCTGTAGTTTATTTTACATACAGCAAACTCTACCTCTTAATTTCATGCCCTTGTCTTGTCCTTCCCCCTTCCCTCTCCCCTTTGGTAGTCACTAGGAGCCACCCTGCATCCGAGGTCAGGGGCGGCGGCCGGGAGGAGCAACCCCATGTCCAGGGAGTGGTGGCTGCGCGGGCGCAGGACGCCTAGAGGAGCCATCCCACGTTGAAGGTCAGGAAAGGCGGCGGTGAGGAGATACCCCTCGTCCAAGGAAAGGAGCAGCGGCTACACTTTGCTGGAGCAGCCGTGAAGAGATACCCCACGCCCAAGGTAAGAGAAACCCAAGTAAGATGGTAGGTGTTGCAAGAGGGCATCAGAGGGCAGACACACTGAAACCATGCTCACAGAAAACTAGTCAATCTAATCACACTAGGACCACAGCCTTGTCTAACTCAATGAAACTGGTAAATAAGAAGATAGTGGCTTCTATTGTTAGATTCACAATCTAATGTTTTTCTTAAACTATATTTACAGTACAGGGGTCCTAGAATAATTTTTGGGTTTAGAGATAGAAGTAGTAAGGGTAAAATGTGTAATGATATGAGTGCATTTTCTCGTGTAAAAGAGGGTAAAATGTTGTTAATATGGTGGGTGTATTTACCTCGTTGTGTTGTGATTAGTATATAGAGGGAGTATAGAGCAGTAATTACTATGTTTAATCCTATTAGAATGATTGTAATGTTAGATCAAGAAAATGTTGATATAACTACAAATAGTTTTCCGACCAAGTTGATTGTTGCGGTGGAGCTAGGTTAGTTAGGCTTGCCAGGAGTCATCAGGTGGCTATTAATGGGAGGAATGTTTGTAGGCCGCAGGCTAAAATTATTGTTTGGCTATGGATTGGTTCATAGTTGGAGTTTGGTAGGCAGAAAAGTATGGAGGATGTGAGGCCATGGGCGATTATTAAGAGCTGTGGCTCCTATATAACTTCAGGGTGTTTGAATAAGGATGGCTATCATAACAAGTGCTATATGGCTGATGGAGGAGTATGCGATGAGGGATTTTAAGTCTGTTTGGCATAGACAGATTGAGCTGGTTATGATTATGCCTCATAAGGATAATATAATGAATGGATATGCTATGAAGTCGGTTACTGGGTTTAGAAGTAATGTAATTCGTAGTATACCGTATCCTCCTAGTTTTAGTAAGACTGCTGCAAGGACTATAGAGCCTGCAATGGGGGCTTCTACGTGGGCTTTGGGTAGTCAGAGGTGAAGGCCATACAGCAGTATTTTTACTATGAAGGCTATTATGCATGCTAGTCATATGAAAACATTGGATCAGGAATTGGATATTGGTTGTACTCAATATTGAAGGATTAGAAGTTTAGGGACCCTGCTGTATTTTGAATGTAGATAAGTGCGACTAGTAGGGGTAAGGATCCTACTAGTGTGTAGAATAGAAAATAAAGGCCTGCGTTTAGGCGTTCTGTTTGGTTCCCTCATCGGGTAATAATAATGAGTGATGGGACTAGTGTTGCTTCAAATAGGACATAAAAAAGAATTAGTTCTGTGGCGGTAAATGTTATGATTAGGAATAGTTGTAGCAGAATTAGTATAGTAATAAATAGTTTTTTTCAGGTTAGGTTTTCTTTTGATAGGTGATTTTGGCTGGCTATTAGTATTAGGGGGAGGAGTCATGTGGTTAAGATTAATAGGGGTGTAGATAAAGAGTCAGAGAAGAAGATTAATGAGAAATTGAGGCTATTGTCACCAAATTGGTTTATAAGAAGTAAGCTTGTGAGGCTAATTAACAGGCTATGTATTGTAGAGTTAATTCAGATTGTTATTTTTTGATAATCAGGTTAGGGGTATAAGTATTATTGTGGGAATAATATATTTTAGCATTGTAATAGGTTAAGATTTTGTACGTAGTCAGTACCATATGTATTGGATACTATTACTAGTAGAGATAGACCTAGTGCTGCTTCGCAGGCTGCGAAGACTAGTAAGATAATGGGTATTATGCTGGCTAAGGTGAAATGTGAGTTTAGGATTATTAAGGTAGCTATGACGAATAGGGATAATATTATTCCTTCTAAACATAGTAGAGATGATATTAGGTGGGATCAATATATTAATAATCCTGTGAGAGATACTGTAAATGCTACTATAATATTTATAAATACAAGGGACATTTGGTAGTTATGAGCTTAATCATAATCTAATGAGTCGAAATCATTTATTTTGTTTTAAACTAAATACCATATTCGGTTCATTCTAGTCCTTTTTGGGTTCATTCGTAGGCCAGGCTTACGGCTAGTAGGAAAATTAGGAAAAGAGCTATGGTGAGCATTGTATTTAGGTTAGTTGTTTGTGAGGCTCATGGTAGTGGTAAGAGTAGTGCGATTTCTAGGTCGAATAGGAGAAATGTAATGGCTACTAGAAAAAATTTTATAGAGAAAGGAAGGCGAGCTGATCCTGTAGGATCAAATCCGCATTCATAGGGGCTTGTTTTTTCTGAATATGCGTTTAGCTGGGGGAGTCAAAATGCGATGATAACGAGTAGTGTGGCTAGAGCAAGGTTAGTTAGGAGGGCTAGTATCAAGTTTATTATTCTTTTTCGGATTAGACCGAAACTAACTGATTGGAAGTCAGTTGTACTAATTAATACTAAAAGAATATGAGCCTCATCAGTAGATAGAAACATAGAGGAAAAGTCATACTACGTCTACGAAATGTCAGTATCAGGCGGCGGCTTCAAAACCAAAATGGTGGTTGGAGGTAAAGTGGAATTTTAATTGGCGGAAGAAGCAAACGATTAAGAAAGTAGATCCAATAATAACATGAAGGCCGTGGAAACCAGTGGCTACAAAGAAAGTTGAGCCGTAGACTCTGTCTGAGATAGTAAAGGGTGCTTCATAATATTCTGAGGCTTGTAATAATGTGAAGTAAACACCTAATGTGATGGTAATAAATAGGGCTTGTAGCATATGGTTGCGATTCCCTTCTATGAGGCTGTGGTGGGCTCAGGTGATAGAGACTCCTGAGGCTAAGAGAACGGAGGTATTAAGTAGTGGGACTTCTAGGGGGTTTAGTGGGTGAATACCTGTTGGTGGTCAGCAGCCTCCTAGTTCAGGAGTAGGAGCGAGGCTTGAGTGATAAAATGCTCAGAAAAATCCAGTAAAGAATAGGACTTTGGAAATAATAAAGAGAATTATGCCATAGCGAAGGCCTTTTTGGACGGTTGGGGTGTGGTGTCCTTGAAAGGTGCTTTCTCGGACAATGTCTCGTCATCATTGATATATTTTAAGTATGTTTGCTGTCAAGCCAAGCATAAGTAGGGCTGTTGAGTTGAAGTGGAATCATATAATTAAGCCTGATGTTATTAAGAGGGTGGATAATGCTCCTGTAAGGGGTCAAGGGCTCGGGTTTACTATATGGTAAGCATCAGTTTGGTGTGTCATTATGTGTTGTCGTGCAGGTATAGACTGACTAGGAGGGTAAATACATAGGCTTGAATTATGGCCACTGCAAATTCGAGAATTGTTAGTAGGACTAAGATAATAAATGTAATAAGAGCTGTTGTGGTGCTAATATTTATTAGTGCGAGTGTGGCTCCTCCGATTAAGTGAATTAATAGGTGTCCTGCTGTGATGTTGGCTGTTAGTCGTACAGCAAGGGCTACTGGTTGGATGAAAAGGCTAATGGTTTCAATAATTACTAGTATTGGGATTAATGGGGTTGGTGTTCCTTGTGGTAGAAAATGGGCAAGTGATGCTTTAGTTTTATTATGGAAGCCTGTGATGACAGCTCCTGCTCATAGAGGGATGGCTATACCTAAATTTATTGATAGTTGTGTGGTTGGTGTGAATGAGTGGGGTAGTAGACCTAGTAGATTTGTTGATCCAATAAATAAAATTAGGGATATTAGTACTAATGTTCATGTTTGTCCTTTAGGATTATGAATGCTTATTATGTTTTGAGATAAGTTGAAGTAGTCATTGTTGGAGGGAAATGAGGCGATTATTTACTAGTTGATTTGATGTTGGAAATAGTAAACTGGGTAATAGGACAATGAGGGTGACGAGGGGGAGACCTAATATTATAGGGGTAATGAAAGAGGCAAATAGATTTTCGTTCATTTTGTTTCTCAAGGGGTGTTTTGACATTTTTGTTAATATTAATTCCGCGTTAAGGTAAAAGTTCTGTTTTGAGATTTTTAGTTGAAAAATAATGAAAAGGACTAGGAATATTGATAAAATTATTGTAAGTCATGTTGATGTATCTAGTTGTGGCATGTCATCAAGGAGAGTATTGTGCTCTCAGTCTTTAACTTAAAAGGTTAATGCTGGTATAGCTTCTTGATGATTTTATAGTATAGATGCAGATCATTTTTCAAAGTATTTTAGTGGAACTAGTTTGAGGACAATTGGTATGAAACTGTGATTTGATCCGCAGATTTCTGAACACTGGCCGTAATATAGGCCTGGTCAGGTTGATATTAGGGTTGTTTGGTTTAAACAACCTGGGATTGCGTCTGTTTTTAGTCCTAGGGAAGGTACAGCTCATGAGTGTAATATGTCTTCAGAGGAAATTAGTATTCGAATTGTTATTTCTATGGGCAGAACAACTCGGTTGTCCACCTCCAGTAGTCGTAATTCTCCTGGTTTTAATTCTGATGTTGGAATTATGTAGGAATCGAAGCTTAAATCTTCATAGTCTGTGTACTCGTAGCTTCAGTATCATTGATGTCCTATAGTTTTTACTGTGAGGGATGGGTTGTTGATTTTGTCCATTATATACAGGATTCATAGAGATGGAAGGGCAATTAAGATTAGAATAATAGCTGGTAGAATAGTTCAGATTGTTTCTACTTCTTGTGCGTCTATTGTACTAGTATGGGTTAATTTCGTTGTTAACATTAGTGAAATGATATAAAGTACTAGTGAGCTGATTAGGAAAACAATTATTAGTGTATGATCATGAAAATGCAGTAATTCTTCTATAATAGGTGATGTTGCATCTTGAAATCCTAGTTGTATGGGATATGCCATATGAGATGTATGGGATTTTCACCTGTAATTTAATCTTGACAAGATTATGTAATGTTTTACTAACATCTCATTAATTGAGAGTCATAGTGGTTATGGTGTTGGCTTGAAACCAATAATAGGGGGTTCGATTCCTTCCTTTCTTATTTTAGGTTAACATATGTAGGTTCTTCAAATGTATGATATGGTGGAGGGCATCCGTTTAGTCATTCTAGGTTTGTTGTGGTTAGATCTACAGTTAAAACCTCTCGTTTAGATGCGAATGCTTCTCAGATAATAAAAATTATTAGTATGACTGCTGTTAGCGAGATGAATGAGCCTATAGATGAGATAGTATTTCATATTGTATATGCGTCTGGGTAGTCGGAGTATCGTCGTGGCATACCAGATAACCCTAAGAAATGCTGTGGGAAGAAAGTTATGTTTACACCTACGAATATAATTGCAAAGTGGATTTTAGCTCATGTAGTATTGAGGGTATAACCTGAGAATAATGGGAATCAGTGTACGAATCCTCCTATAATAGCAAATACAGATCCTACTGATAGTACGTAGTGGAAGTGTGCAACTACATAGTATGTATCATGAAGAACAATATCAAAAGAAGAGTTGGCTAGAATAATTCCTGTTAAGCCTCCGACTGTAAAAAGGAAAATGAAGCCCAGAGCTCATATTATAGCGGGGGATCATTTGATATTGCCTCTGTGAAGTGTGGCTAGTCAACTAAAGACTTTTACTCCAGTAGGGATAGCAATGATTATGGTAGCTGATGTGAAGTAGGCCCGTGTGTCGACGTCTATTCCTACTGTAAATATATGGTGGGCTCATACAATGAATCCTAGAAATACAATTGATATTATAGCTCATACCATTCCTATATACCCAAATGGTTCTTTTTTTCCTGATGGATAGCAATGATTATGGTAGCTGATGTGAAGTAGGCCCGTGTGTCGACGTCTATTCCTACTGTAAATATATGGTGGGCTCATACAATGAATCCTAGAAATACAATTGATATTATAGCTCATACCATTCCTATATACCCAAATGGTTCTTTTTTTCCTGAATAGTAGGTCACGATGTGAGAGATTATTCCAAATCCGGGTAAGATAAGAATATATACTTCGGGGTGTCCAAAGAATCAACATAAGTGTTGATATAGGATAGGGTCTCCTCCTCCTGCTGGGTCGAAGAAGGTTGTGTTTAAATTTCGGTCTGTTAGTAATATTGTAATACCAGCTGCTAATACAGGAAGGGAGAGGAGTAATAATACGGCAGTAATTAGTACTGATCATACAAATAAGGGGGTTTGATATTGAGATATTGCAGGGAGTTTTATATTAATAATTGTAGTAATAAAATTAATAGCCCCTAAAATCGAGGAAACACCTGCCAGGTGTAGAGAAAAAATGGTTAGGTCCACTGAGGCTCCTGTCCTTATCAGGAATTAAGTAAATTGTACTTGCTTAGGGCTTTGAAGGCTCTTGGTCTGTTTAACCTAAATTCCTATTCTAAGATTGATAGAATTGGTGTAAGTGGTAGTAGTATAGTGGACAATACAACTATTTTGGTAAGAGGGTCATTTGTTTTGTGGTGGAAAATTGTCATTTCATTTTTATGTTGTTTGTAGAGGGAAATATTGTAAGTGCAGTGGAGTATGTAAGTCGTATGTAGAAATATAGATTTAGTAGTGCTGTANAGAATTGGTGTAAGTGGTAGTAGTATAGTGGACAATACAACTATTTTGGTAAGAGGGTCATTTGTTTTGTGGTGGAAAATTGTCATTTCATTTTTATGTTGTTTGTAGAGGGAAATATTGTAAGTGCAGTGGAGTATGTAAGTCGTATGTAGAAATATAGATTTAGTAGTGCTGTAATTGCTATGAGAGTGGGTAAGATAATGTTGTCATTTTTTGTTATTTCTTGGATGATTATTCATTTTGGTATAAATCCTGACAGTGGGGGGAGTCCTCCTATCGATAAGAGGGTAATAAGGACTAGGACTGTCATGACGGGTATTTTGTTTCATGGAAATTAAGGCAAACTTACTTACTTACTTACTTACACATTGCTTGGTTGGAACTGGTAACATTAGACAGACTATGCCACCAATACCTGGGCCTAATGCAAAAATATTTTTTAAATGGGTACATATATCTACAAAGGCTTGCTTTAAGCCACTGACTGTCCCATCTGTTAAACATGAGGCATAAACTCTATCAACCAGAAAAACCTACCTCTAACATAACATCATCAATGTTGTCAATTCCAAAATACCCAAAGACCAAGAAGTTAACTTAAAACCAAAATTATTTGATTTACATATATGAAAAGGAAGAACAATAGCATTGGCTGAACAAGATAATGACTCATCCTTTGACACAGAAATCAACAAATTCATGGAAACAACATTCAAGAAGAAAGGTTTAAGTAGTCAAGAATCAAGGTCAATTTAAAATAAAAGCTTCTCAATGTCCTCTTGGGGGACATTATCTACCAATCCCCAAACGGATCTCTAGATGATTATTTTAGAATTTAAATATTTCCTAGGAATGTTTTCATCATTATCGCTTTCCTTTCTTTCTGTAACTATTGTTAATATAGATTTGTTTTAATTTTTTTTACTTACCACAAGAAGATATTTTGACAAAAGCAGAAAAACATTTTGAAACATTAAAGGACACCTCCCTTCCTTTGCCCATTTGATATCAAGACGGGTTAACTAATCCATGGAAATCTAAGAAACTAATCTTACAGGGAAAGGGATATGCTTCTATTTCTCCAGATGGATCCAATGAACTCATATGACTTCCTCTTCCGAAATTCAACCTAAGGGGGCCCCAACATTCAGACTAGAGACGATACAACAGGAAGAAGGAATTCCAATACAAGCCATGGCGACTTTAAAATTTTCCAAAAAACACCACACTCGACGTCACCAACCTTATGATCTACCTACTTGGGGACAGATAAATACCCTTACTAATCAAGCTGAAAATCTGATTTCTCAACAGGGAATCTCTCAGAATCCTGAAAATATTTTTCTTCGCTATGCTTGCTTTGCTTGCTTTTGCTTCCCCTGCTCAGGCTGACTTGATTGATCACACTTAATGGGCTTATATACCTAACCCCCCTTTTTTTAATGTAGGTTATAAAATGGACAGATATAAGACCAATCATATCCACTAATGACTTAACACATATGCCCCTTCCTTGGAACTTGGAGGGGCCCTCTCATCCTGAAGAAGAAGAAAAACTAATTAATCTCTCTAGGTTATGAAGTTCTTTCTTTGTATATGGGCCCAACAGAATTATGCATAAATGTTAGCCGACAAACTTGGGCTTTCACCCTGCCTCTAAAAGAGGACTTTTGGACACTGCTTGGATTATTTACTACTCCTTTGTCCATGAACCATGTTTATACTACTAAAACTTTAGGGAAAGAGTTAAGGGAAGAACAAAGAACACTATGCAAAGGGTTTAACTAACAAGAACTTAAAATATACTCCTGTTCATTGGGACAAATATCAGGCCAAATCAGGAAAATTAATGTTTATGGCTAATCATACGATTGTTGATTGGGGACCCCATGGTATATGGTTATCTAACTGCTCAGATGATATTAACAACACTATATATATTACTTAAATAACATAGAAGGTTACTAATACTACAATGAAGCATTACCATGACAGATGACTTCTCTGATGGCTTGACGGTGGAGTGGGCCGCCACCCCCCCGCCCCCCCCCGTCACTCTT